>JAWWEX010000182.1:109847699-109878335 GCA_035583215.1 Arremon brunneinucha | reverse complement strand
ATAAAATAATAAATCAAGCCTTCTGAAACACAGAGTCAGATCCTCATCTCTTCCCTCATCCTCAGACCCCTGTGAACACCATCACACCTAGTGCATCTCTAACTCCTTTTTCCCTGTGTAACATCAGATATGCCCCTGACTTGAGGGCTGTGTGTGATGGATTTTTCTCTGAGCTTTGTGATGATCCCTCCTCACACATCCCCTGGGGATTGCAGAGCTGTCAGGACCAACGCTGGGGTAACAATCACTCCCCCCACTGCCAAATTTGTCTTTTCCCTCCTTCACAGAGGCAGCAGTGCTGTTTTCCCACTGAAACAGCACTGAAATCCTCAGTTTTCTTTTGCAGCTATTCCAGCTGTGGCTTCCCCATCCCTGGAAGTGTCCAAGACCAGGCTGGATGGGGCTTGAAGCAACCTGGGACAGTGGAAGGTGTCCCTGCCATGGCAGGGGTGGAACTGGATGAGTTTTAAGGCCTCTTCCAACTCAAACTATCAAGATACACCCAGAGACCCCTCTTCTCTCTGATGATGTGGATCAATGCAAACTCCCATAGGAGGAGAATCAATCGTCCTTATTACCAATCTCTGTATTGATAGAGATTAAAATTTATTTTATTAAAATTAATTTACAAGATTAAAATGCCATTAATTAGACTTTCAGATCATTCCCAGTCACTGGAATCACCAGAACTGCCAGCATTAATGGGACACATGGACAAACTCAGGCTGAACTCAGCACCAGGATGAAAATCCAGGTCACCAAACCCAAACACCTCTGCAATCCTTGTCAGGACAGCTGCCCAGAACAGGCTGGCATCACTCCCTGGCATCCATAAAGCCAGGCTGATGCCATCGGGCAGGGGCTGAGCAGCCTCGGAGCTGAGGCACCAGGAGCCATCGATCCCCTCCAGAGGGAGCCCCAGCAGCGGCTGAATACTCGATTTCGTCAATTTGGATTTGCTCTTCCCCAGGGATAAAGCAGGTGGAGGCTGAGGAGATGGAGTCTGTCTGGGTGAGTGAAATTTGTCAGAAAAAATCTGGATTTTTTTTAATTTTTTTTTTGTCTTGAAAATCTGGAGGGTCCTTCATCTTTTTCCCACTCCTTAGAACCTCATTTTTCCTGGTTTGTGGCCAGCCCTTCTCACTCACAGATATTTTTGGGGTAAATGCTGGATTTCAGCGTCACCAGCCCTGAATTTGGTTTGGAATCACGGGTTTAAGAGAAGTTGAACAATACCAGATTAAAGTCTGTTTATTTAACAACTTGTCTCCATGACTGAACAATATTAGATGTCCAGAGAAAAGCACTGGATCAGAGAATCATGGAATGGTTTGGGTTGGAAGGGACATTAAAGCTCATCCCATTCCACCCCCTGCCATGGGCAGGGACACTTTTCACTGTCCCAGGCTGCTCCAAACCCCATCCAACCTGGCCTTGGACACTTCCAGGGATCCACATTCCTGCTCACACCTCTGCTAATAAATTTGCTGGTAAGGTTTGGGCTTTAGCTGTGCCCAAGCTCTTCCTGACAGGGCTGAACTTTACAGGAATAAACCATGGAAAAGCACTCGAGCTTCTGCACACCCTGACCCTGCAGCCTCACCACAGCTTCCAGTGCCTCAAGGGGCTCCAGGAGAGATGGAGAGGGACTTGGGACAAGGGATGGAGGGACAGGACACGGGTGTGGTCGTGTTCACAGGGGTCCCAGGCAGAGGGAAGAGAGGAGAATGTTAACTCCATGTTTCAGAAGGCTGATTTATTATTTTATGATATATATTATATTAAAACTATACTAAAAGCATAGAAGAAAGGATTTCATCAGAAGGCTTGCAAGGAAAGCAGAGAGAATGGAATGATCACAAAAGCTCCCGACTCTCAGAAACTCTGAGCCAGCTGACTGTGATTGGCCATTAATTAGAAACAACCACATGAGACCAATCACAGATGCACCTGTTGCATTCCACAGCAGCAGATAATCAATGTTTACATTTTGTTCCTGAGGCCTCTCAGCTTCTCAGGAGAAAAATCCTAGCAAAGGGATTTTTCAGAAAATATCATGGCTACACACAGGGAATGGCTTCCCACTGCCCGAGGGCAGGGGTGGATGGAATATTGGGAAGGAATTGTTCCCTGTGAGTGTGGTGAGGCCCTGGCATAGGGTGCCCAGTAGAGTTGTGGCTGCCCCTGGATCCCTGGAAGTGTCCAAGGTCAGGCTGGACAGGGCTTGGATCAACCTGGGATAGTGGAAGGTGTCCCTGCCCATGGCAGGGGTGGGAATGGGATGAGCTTTAAGGTCCCTTCCAACACAAAGCATCAGTAAATTCGTGATGGAAGCACAATCCCAGGGCAGGAGGGGCTCTGCTGCCACAGCTGTAAGGCTTTGGGGAAGAGCCTGAAGGGAACTTCAGAAAACACCACATGTGGCGTGGCCAGGCTGAGTTTTTGGCCTTTTCCCCATTTTTTGCAGCATCAGGATGGCGCTGGGTCGGGGTCAGCAGGGACCCAGCCATGTGTGCCCAATTCTCGTGGGTTTGTACCCAAACTGCGGCTGCCGATGGCCCCGGAGGGAACCGAGCCCAGCCCAGCCCAGCCCAGCCCAGCCCTGCCCTGCCCTGCCCTTCCCGCCCGGGGCTGCGGCTCCGGCATCCTCCTGCTCCTGCTCCATTCCCCATCCCTGTCTGTTCCCTTCCTGCTCCATTCCCGACCCTGCTCCTGCTCCATTCCCCATCCCTGTCTGTTCCCTTCCTGCTCCATTCCCGACCCTGCTCCTGCTCCATTCCTGATCCCTGCCTGATCCTGTTCCATTCCCCCTGCATTCCCGATCCCTGCCTATTCCTGCTCCATTCCCAATCCCTGCCGGCTCCGTTCCCCCTCCATTCCCAATCCCTGCCCGTTCCCTTCCCAACCGCTGTCCGCTCCACTCTCTCTCTACCGGCTCCATTCCCTCTCTGTTCCCATTTGCCCTCCATCCCCAATCCCTGCCCACTCCCATTCCTGTTCCCATTCCCACTCCATTCCCAATCCTTGCCTGTTCCCGTTTCCATTCCCCCTCCCATTCCTGTTCCCATTCCCAATGTCTGCCCACTCCGATTCCCGCTCCATTCCCAGTCCCTGGCTGCTTCCATTCCCATTCCCGCTCCATTCCCAATGTCTGCCAAATCCCACTCCCGTTCCCAATCTCTACCTGCTCCATTCCCGTTTCCATTTCCGCTCCCATTCCCAATCTCGGCCGTTCCCATTCCCCCTCCATTCCCGCTCCATTCCCAATCCCTGCCTGTTCCTTTTCCCATTCCCAATCCCTGCCTGTTCCCGTTCCCATTCCCACTCCATTTCCCAATCCCAATCCCTGCCTGTGCCTGTGCCTGTGCCTGTTCCCGTTCCCAATCCCTACTTGTTCCCGCTCCCATTCCCGCTTGCTTTCCCAAGCCCCGCCCCTGGCCCCGCCCCTTTCTCATTGCTCCTCCCTCAGCCCCGCCCTCACCCCGCCCATCTCCACAATTCCCGCGGAACCCTTGTGCCGGGGCCGCGCCGCGCGCCCGGACCCTTTCCGCGCCTCACCGTCTCCGTGAGGATCCCGAGCGCGGATTGGTCCCGGTGCGCGTCACGTGACGCGGGAGGCGCTTCCGGCCCATCCCGCTCATCCCGCTCCGCCGGCGGCTCCCGGGAATCCCGGGAATCTCGGGGGGCCCTAGCCGGCACCGAGCCTCTCCCCGCGCCCTCCCCTCCGTATCGCCCTCCCCACAGCCCCGGTCCGGCCCTGCGGGAGAACGGCGGGCCCGGTACGGGAGAACGGCGGGCCCGGTACGGGAGAACGGCGGGCCTTGTGCGGTTCCCTCCCGGTGCCCGCGGAGCCGCCGCCGCCACCGCGGGTGATGCCCCCGCCTGCCCGGGTGGCACCGCGCACACCCTCCCCGGCTTTCCCGGCCTCCTGCCGGTGCTGCCGAGACTCCCCCCGTTTTTTTCCCCGGTGAATTTTCCCGGTGAGTTGAGTTTCCCCCGCCGTTCCCGCCCGGGATGGAGTTCGCCGAGCTGATCAAGACGCCCCGGGCGGATAACGTGGTGCTGCACCGCCCGTTCCACCCGGCCGTGGAGGGCACGCTGTGCCTGACCGGCCACCACCTCATCTTCTCGTCTCGGCGGCGCGACAACGCCGAGGAGCTGTGGCTGCTGCACTCCAACATCGACTCCATCGAGAAAAGGTGGGAGACGCTTCCCTGCTGGGAATCCTCAAAATCAGAGGCGTTTGTGGGAAAAATGCGTGTATTTTATTATTGGCTTTTAGCAAATATTCAAATGAATATTATATGTGTTGTGTTAGAAAGTAGTGCTGGATTAATTCTCTTAAGTAGTGTGGTAAATATAGCTTTAGGTTATAACAAGTGTTAAAATAGAAACTGTGCTGTGTAGGATTCTTTTTTTAAATAAAAGACTCGCAGCGAGATAGCAGCCACAGGACACCTAAATCTTTCAGAGAAAGAGAATTTATTGCTCCATTATCAGAAGAAATGAACTTCTTCCCACCTCGAAGGAGCTGTTAGGATTCAGAGGAAGAAGCTGAGAATCCTGTGTTTGAATGGAATTTATGCATCATGTATGAAGTGTATGAATATGCAACAGGCTGTTGTTTTTAAGGGTTAATCCTCTGTTAATGTGTGTCCTTTTTTGGGCTCGTGCTGCCCAGAAAAAAGTACCTGGACATCCATAACTCTTTGTTTCTATTGTCTCTTATTGTCCTAATTCAATTTGTCCAAATTATTATTACTCTAATTGTATTAAACTTTTAAAATTTTAAAAACAAGTGATTAGCGTTTTTCACATTTGGGAAAGTGCAAAAAGCAGCTCAGAGACAGCGGAACTGTGATCACAGCTAAGCAGCAGCCATGAGATAAATCAGTAGAAAAATTATGTAAGAAGTAGAAAAGTAAGGACAAATAGAGCAATAATCTGTGTATTAATGCTTGGCTTGAATAACTCCCTAGTCTGCAGGAAAGTTTATCTAGCAAGATATTAGGAAGTTCTAAGCTTAATAATGGAGCTCTGTGCATTGTGTTTTAAGGCTTACAAGCAGATATTATATTCAAAATAAGCACAATAATTCATTGTTTAACCAAAGGTACCTGTGCTGATAGTGATTGGATAGAACTACTGTCAATGTGCTTTTGCTTTGTGTGATTGCTCAAAAAACTTTTAAGTAAGTTGTAAAATGAAATTCTTTGTCTGTTGCCTAAGGTGTGAGGTGACGGCATCTTCACATTGTCATAACCATGGAATGGGACTGATGCTGGAAAATAAAACAGCTCAAAGTGTGGGAAGCCATAAAATCAGAGGGATTTGGAAAAGCTGCAAAAGGAAGCTCAGAGACAGCAGGACTGTGATCAGAGCTAAGCTGTAGCCATGAGATTGGTCAGCAGAAAAATTATGTCAGAAGTAGAAAAGTAAGGACAAATAGAACAATGGTCTAATGTATTAACACCTGTCTAGAATAACTCCCTAAGCTACAGGAAAGTTTATCTAGTGAGATATTAGGAAGTTTTAAGCTTAATAATGGAGCTCTGTGCATTGTGTTTTAAGGCTCACAAGCGGGTATAGTATTTGAAATAAGCAAGCATTGTTTAACCAAAGGTACGTGTGCTTATGGTGATTGGATAGAACTACTGTCAGTGTGCCTTTGCTTTATGTGATTGGTAAAAAACTTATAAAGTGAGTTGTAACATTAAGTTTTTGGGCTGCTGCCTGGGATGTGAGCTGGTGGCATCTTCCCATTGCCATAACCGTGGATGGGACTGATGCTGGAAAATAAAACAGCTCAAAGCACATTCCCAGCAGTCCCATCCCATTTGTGATTTGTACACAGCCTCTGGCTGGGGATATCCCTTCTCACACCCTTTGTGGTTGGGAAGGGCTGGCTGGCACCTCAGCTGTCCCAAATCCTGGTGTGGAGAGCAGGGAGGATGCTCTGGGCACAGACTTTGCCTTAAGCTGTGCCAGGGGAGGTTCAGGTTGGGCATCACGAGGAATTTCTCCACAGAAAGGGAAATTAAACCCTTGGAATACCCAGGGAGGGTTGGAGTGCCCATCCCTGGAGGTGTCCCAGGAAGGGCTGGATGTGGCACTCAGAGCCCTGGGCTGGTGACAAGGTTGGACTCTGCTGGAATCCGAAATGCAGGGAATTCTCAAAACTTTGGGTCTGTAAGCCAAAGCTTAGAGTTAAACCCAGGATTTGATCTGAGACCTTGGGAAAGGCTCCCAAAATGAGGTGCTGGAAGCAAGAATGTGGATTTACAGTTTAAAGCAGAGACATGTTAAGCTAAGAAAAAGAAATTTTAAAATTTTAGAGTTTAAGACATAGAAAAATAAAAGTAGTTACTGAGGTAAACAAGGAGTTTAAAAAGCAGCACTGTAGGTTTGTGACTCAGAACATGATTGGCTAAGAAAGCTTCCACTGTAGCATGAGTCCATAAGATAAAATATTTAAGGATTGGGTCAAGAACATAAATATCCTTCTTGGCAGTGTTTTATTGGTCAATAAATCCTTAAAAGGTCTTGTAACTCAGGATCTTGTTCTGAATCATGCAGTAAAGATGTGAGCTGAGCTCACCCTTTGTAGAAGATGAGAACAACAAATCACATCATCAAAAACAACCCAGAGGTCCCATCTCTAACTCATTCAGAATTCCTTCCAAAAATCCCCAAAGACTCAATGATCCTTTTCCAGCCCCAGGGCAGGGTTCCCATTCTGCCTGGACATTCATGTTTGATGTTGCATCCCAAAGATTGTTTTTTTTGGTCCTGTAGAGAGTCAGAATTTTTGTGTTTAACCCTTTTTGCTCTGTGTTCGTTGCTCAGTGGATTCATCCCCCTTTGAAGCACTTTATAAAGATGCACTGTGCACAGAGAGGGATGTCAGAGCCCTGCTGGAGGGCTTTGCCTTGTGTCACCCTCCAGAACTGGTGGCAGAACTGGGCTCTGGGCTTGCTCAGCCCCGGATCTTCTCCTGCTGCTCAGCAGCACCATCCCTCACTTTTCCAGCTGCTCATGGGAATCAATAACCCTTTAGCACTGTGCTTTTTGTGCTACAGCTCAGCTGGAGCTGCAGAGCTCCAGATTTTTTCTTGCCCATCCCCTTTTAGCTGCATAGAGTTCAGAAATTTCTCTTTTCCCCCTCATTTCTGCTTTACCTGCACCATTGCCCCTCACTGAGTGTCTGCCCCATCTTACCTGGTCATTGTCTTCTGCTCCCTCACTTTGGTCTTTTTTGATGATAATACTTCATTTTTATATTAATTACAAAATCTTTCCTCTGTTTGTAAAGGCTTTTAGGGAAGTCTGGTAGAACAGAGTCCCTTTCTGCCAGCAAGAAATCAGTGATTTAAAAAAGCACAGAGCCTGGGATGATGGGGGAGTTGCTGGGTGCTGATGAAGTTTGTTGCTGATTAAATTTGTTCCTGATTTCCTTCTGTATTTCTGAAAGAGGAAAGGAGCAGAGAGGTGGAAGTCTCAGGGAATTTCTTCCCATGCTCAGTCCTCACCCTGACCTTGGGCACTTCCAGGGATCCAGGGGCAGCCACAGCTTCTCTGGCACCCTGTGCCAGGGTCTCCCCACCCTCCCAGCAGTGTGATATTTGTCATGTAAAACCTCCACTCCCTGCCACAGCAAAGGGATGGAATAAATGAAAATAAAACCAACCTTGCAAACAGCAAATAACAAGTTGTGTTTGTTTCTTTATTTTCCTGAAAGGTTCCCCTGCAGATAAATTGCCCCTCATGGAGATTTGCCTTGTGGGAAGAGCTGTGCCACTTCTCCTGCCTTAGAGGCTCCTGTTTTTATGGGACTCTTATTTTCCTGTCTTGCTGTAGGTTCGTGGGCTCCTTGGGCACCATTGTGATAAAATGCAAAGACCTGAGGATTATCCAGCTGGACATCCCAGGGATGGAGGAGTGTCTGAACATTGCCAGCTCCATCGAGGTGAGCAGCTGCCATCAGCCAGAAAACCTGCAAGTCTTGAGCTCACCTCAGCCTTAAGACCTTTATTTTTTCCAGTGATGTTTTCATGTTTTGAAAGGCAAAGTATAATCGGGAATATTTCACATATTGGGGGGTTGTGGGGTATTTCCCAGAGGTTTTGGACTCCCCATCCCTGGAAGTGTTCAAATCCAGGCTGGATGGGGCTTGGAGCAGCCTGGGATAGTGGAAGGTGTCCCTACCCATGACAGGGGTGGAATGGGATGAGCTTTAAGGTTCCTTCCACCCCCACCTGTGATTCCATGATTTCTCTTGTCCCCACAGGCACTTTCCACCCTGGATTCAGTCACCCTCATGTATCCCTTCTTCTACCGGCCCATGTTCGAGGTCCTGGAGGATGGATGGTCCTCCTTTCTGCTGGAGCAGGAGTTTGAGCACCTCAGCTCCATGGTGAGTGGGATTTGAGGGATTTCCCAGGCACTTGGATGTTCTGTAAACTGTTTTACCCAGTAATGGCTGGATGGAAATCCCAGATGGTTAAAAATCCATTTGGTGCCTGGGTGAGAAGTGAATGTTGTTGAAATATTCCCTCTGTGACATCAAACATTTGTTTGCTCCTTCTCCTTGTACAAGTGGAGGTTTGAGGCCTTTTTTAGGAAATCACAAAGGTAGGAAATGTTTGGTTTTGGCCTTTGGGGATGGTTTTCTAATTGGAAGAACAGATTGAAATCCTTTGTCCTGGCTTTGTTGTTCTTAATTTTGATCTGGAGTAGAATGAGATTAATCTTGGTCAAACCCTTAATTGAAATTATACTGGTTTAAAAAATTTGCTCTTTAGGAGGATGACAGTGAAGATGCCCAGTTTGAAGCACTTTTTCCTTTAATTGATGCTGGGGAAATACTCAGGAGGTTCAGAAAGCAGGAAACTTCCAGTTCTCTTTTTCCAGGTGCTGCTGAGCACATTGATTTTGTTTTGAGTAGGAATTGTTCTTGTGGCATTGCCTGTTGCTTCTCTTACTCAAATATTTTTTTAGGATGCTGAATTTTGTGGACTGGGAACTATCTTGGGTGCAGGAACCTGTTTTAATAATTCCTTGGGTTTGCATCTCTGTATTCCAGGTCTTTATTTCACATCCAGTCTGTGCTCTTGCTCCAGCAGCTCGGGTTTCTGAGCCCACATCCATTAGTGCAGCATCCAAGAACACTGATTTTATTTTATTTATTTACTTTTTTTCCTCTCTGCAGCCCAGCTTGTCTGCAGCCTGTATCATTTCCTGGCTATGAGTAACAACTGAATAATGTGATCAGCTTGACCAAATTCAGTTGATGAAATCACCAGAAAATTAAAGAACATTAAAGGGGTTCAGAGGCCTTGCTATTTTTGTCTCATAATTAGAGCACTCTCATGTGTCTTATCTTCCTCTGCCATCCAACTGCTATCATATCCAGCACATGGATCCATTGATCTGCTCTTTTTCCTTGTTTTTCCAGGGATTTAAATCTCCATTTGTCAAACTCTTGCCTTTCTGAACATATTCTCTGTGTAAGAATTACATTTAAAAACCTCATTACTTTTTAGCACCACATTTCCAGGGCAATCATTCATTCCTTTAAAATCTCCATGTCTGACAGATGTTGATTAATTAATTCTTGGCTTTTAACCCAAAACTTCACATTTTGAACAGAATGGTGTCAAAAGCCACCTTCCAGTGATTTACATCTCCTGAACAACAGATAAATGTCTCACTGACCAAATAATTCTTGTTCTGGAAAGACACTGCTTTGTGTGACAGGCTGGAACAAGGACATGGCTGATTTCAATCTTTCTCCCAGAAGTCAAATGAGAAGAATTCCAAAGGTTCCTCCTGCCTCTGCTAAATCATCCATCTGGATCTGTACCTTCCCCAGTAGGATAACAAGTCAAAAACTCTTTCACCCACCCTACAGCTCCAGTAATTTATTAATTCTACATTTATGTGCTACAGGAGAGTTGTTTCCAACACTCTTTAATAGCAAAGTGCAGTGTAAAAGTTAATACTTTTTTTTAAAAGGTAAATATTAAATATTTAGATAATATAACATGTAATTTGTGTTCTTCACTGCACAGTGAGGGGTGAATGGAATTCAGAGTGTGTGCAGGGGTTCAGATTTCCTCTGAGCACTCAGAGGAGAGCCAAAAGGTTTCTCTTCTGCCAAATTCCAGAGCTGCACAATGCTGCAAACTAACTCTGGAAATTCAAAAATTTTTCTTCCAAATTTAGTTTCCTAAAATGAAGTGAAGAGGCCTGAGAAGTTTGTACTCTGCCAGTATAATTAACATAAAGGTATTTTATTGGCAAGAAAATCACTTAGTTCATTCTCCTTTTTCTCTTCCCCTTTTCTTCCTTTTTCTTTTCCCTTTTCTTCCTTTTTCTTTCCTCTTTTCTTTCCCCCCTTTTTCTCTGTTTTTTACTTTCCCTCCTTTTTCTCTATTTTTTTTCTTTCCCCAATTTTTCTCTTTCATTTCCCTGTCTTTTCCTCTCTTTTCTTTCCTTTTCTCCTCCCTTTTTTCTCTCTTTCCCTTTTAGCAGGAAAGATCTCAGGGTTCTGCACAACTCAGTTGTGCTTCATCTTTGTGTCAGAGCTCCTTTTAGAAATCAGAATTTTCTGGGTTTGGGCTCAGGTTAAATGGTAACTGTGAACCATATTTTGGTCTTTTCAGACAAACATTAATCTTTACATTTGTTCTGCTCCTTGTCCATGCACAATCTGATCCCAGCAGGGCTTGCTCCTTGGGAATGGCCTCTGGCTTTGCTGCTTTGCAGGATCTCCCAAGATCCATGCTGGATTCTGGACTTTTTTTTTAAGGCCTTTTGGGGGAGCTTGACTTGTTTCCCAATATTTTGTGGAAAACGACCTCTCCTGGCAATTTCCAGTTTAGGAGGAATGGTAGCTTGGACTTTTGAGAATCAATGTCTCTATAAACATTAGGACAGAAAAAGTAGGAATCCAAGAGTTGATCCTGCACTAGGTTTAAAAATCTCTGCTTTCTGTTTTTTTCTCTGGAATTCTCTCTCCTTTCTGCTCAGCCTTCATCCCTTTGCTGCTTTTATCCTTAACTTTTCTTGATTCCTAAAGGCTCAGATGTCTTTCTGGGAAAATTAAGGGTTCACTTTGCACTCCCTGAGTTTCACACAGCACAATTACCTGGTTGAAAGTGAGCTCTCCCTTCATCCGTTTCCCTGCAGTCCTTCTGCTTCCTGTGCTGCTGCCTCACTCTTCCAGTTACTGGTGACCCTTTTTCCTTCCAAATTCCAGCCAGGCCAAAGCTAAAGGAGTGGATTTGGGCAATCTGGAGCTGGCAGTGCAGAGGTTAATGGGATCTCTGCAGCAGGAGCTGTTGGAGGGAAGACAAATGGTGCCAAGTGCTGCCAGGCTCCTCCTCCTTGTCGTGGAAATTACACCGGGATGACATAACAGGATCTCTGTGTCTGCTGTAAATGGGGGGGAGAGCAGGGTTAAATTACCAGAGTGGGGGATAAATCAGGTGCTGCTCCTCCTTTTCTTTCCATACTGGTGGTGCCAGGGACAGCCAGTCTCCCACAAGTTCCCCAGAGTTCTGGTTTTGCCTTCTCAACATGCTGTGTCATGGTAAGGTTTTTATCAATTTGATATTCCTGATCCATGCATATTTTTTTCATGGTAATCAAACTGTGCACCCAACAGACACCTCAAAAACCCTGTTAAAAATCCCATTGCAGGTGTATTAAAAGCTGGAGCTGTGACCAGCCCCATCCTTTTGTGTCCCAGAAGTTTTCATCTCTGCTCATAACACGAGGGCCAGAGGCAGGGAGGGAGAGCAGGGTTAAATTACCAGAGTGGGGGATAAATCAGGTGCTGCTCCTCCTTTCCTTTCCATACTGGTGGTGCCAGGGACAGCCAGTCTCCCACAAGTTCCCCAGAGTTCTGGTTTTGCCTTCTCCACATCCTGTGTTGTGGTGAGGTTTTTATCAATTTGATATTCCTGATCCATGCATGTTTTGTTTCATGGTAATCAAACTGCACACCCAACAGACACCCCAAAAACCCTGTTAAAAATCCCATTGCAGGTGCATTAAAAGCTGGAGCTGTGACCAGCCCCATCCTTTTGTGTCCCAGAAGTTTTAATCTCTGCTCATAACACGAGGGCCAGAGGCAAATTGTCTTTGCATCTGGGAGAAGCTCTGCTTTTTATAAAATGGAGCTGTTCAGAGGAGCTGTTTTGAGGCTAATGAATAATGAAATAAGGTTATAGCATGGATGATGTAAAACTGTCCAGCTGGGCTGCTGCAAACAGGCAGCAATTACTGCTCTTGATGCTGATATTTATTTTTTTTCAGCATATTTTTTAGGCTGCCACCAAAAAGGACAATTTTCCTGTCTCCTAAGCCACACATCCATGCTTTGGAGCTGCTTCTGCTGAAATAGTGTTGTGAGACAGATCAGCTTGTTCAGCTGATGGAAAGGCTTCATTGCCAGAAGACATTCCTGAGTTGATCCCAGTTTTGCACTGGACCAGTGAGCCAGTCAGGTGCATTTTTATAAGCAGGTTGCAATCAGGAGCTGTGTGGCAAGGGGTAGTAAAGATCTGGAAGAAAGGAGTTCTGATCAGAGATGTGCAGTTAATTCATTTTAAATCAGCAGACCTGAATTAATGTGGATTTTGTGTGTTTTGTCACAGCCTAATTTAGCTGCTGTGCTCTTCTCTCACTTTGTCCTGCCTGCCTTATCCCTCTGCCTTTTTGTCTGCCTCAAACTTCCCTTGAACTCCTATGAGCAGAGGTTTGATGGATCTCTGAGGTCTCTCCCTGCTGCAGAAGCTCCTCATTGACCTTTTTCCCTGAGCTGGAGCCAAGTGCCTGTGGGTGACCCTGGGTATCAGGTAGCTGGAATTCTCATGCCAAATGTCTGTGAGATGCCACACTCAGCACTTCTTTGGCTGCTGGGAGCTGGAGCAGTTACATCACAGAGCTCCTGATGTGCCCTCAGTGCTTGGCTGCTGGGCCCCTTCCAGAAGGTGCTTTAGGAGGAAGAACTGTAGCTGAAACCACAGAAAAGCTGGAGATGTTTAAATTGAATTTTTAGCCTTCAGCATCTGGAGTGGGTGGAGGTTCTTTGCCTTGCTTGGCCACCTTTGTCTTGTGAGCTCTTCTTTCAGCACAGATGGAGAGTTGGGCCCGTATTGCCTGTGTCTAAATGAACTTTTTTCCCCTCTTGTGAGAATACATTTCTCTGTGGGGTCTCCCCTTGCTGTCTGCTGTGCCTATGGAACAATTTAAAGCCACAATCACCCATATCTGCCCACATGGGCTTATTTTGTGCTGTTTGAGGATGTGATAAACCAAAGGGGGAACTGTTGCTCAAGACCCAGAGGCATCTGCTCATTCTTCCATTGCTTCCAAGCTTTATCTGCACTCTGGGGAATGAGCTTCTGGGAGCTGCTGCAAGGAGATGATTGCAGGGAGCACCAAGGGATGTCCTGGAAAAATTAATGGGTCCACAGCCCTGTAAATGGTTACTGAAAGGACAACTTGTGGTGCAAATGGAACAGATCACAAACACGACTCTGTCTGTGTGCTTCATCCTGTGCATGGAAATCTTTCTTTCCTGTTACCTCTCCCATATAATGCCTTTTCTGACCCCAAGCTGTTCTGGTGTTTTTCAGACCAATGAATGGCGTCTGAGCTGTGTGAACAAGGACTTCTCTGTGTGTCCCTCCTACCCTCCAGTTGTCATTGTCCCCAAATCCATCGATGACGAAGCGCTCCGCAAAGTCGCCCTGTTCCGCTATGGCGGCCGCTTCCCGGTGCTGAGCTACTACCACAAGAAAAATGGGATGGTGAGCTGGGTTTGAGGGGTGCTTCTGCCTGAAGGAAGTGTGGGAATCTGTTGGTTTCATGCTCTGGAAGTAACAGAGTGCTGGTTTATTTTCTGCTTCCTCAGGGAATGTTGGGTTTTTTCCCTGGTTTCTTGCTGGTATGACAATGAAAACACAACATCTGGGCTCACAGGTGCCTTCAGGGTTCAGGTTAAGCCAGTGCTGCCCCAGTTTCTGTAGTCCAGATCCACTGAGGGCACATATTTCACCAAAATATTTTTGTGGAAGTTGTTTCCTTTGGCCACCTGGAATCAGAAAGGCTGTGTGGAGGTGGGTGCTTCCCTGGAATTAATTAAAATATAAATATTTTGCTTGTGGGACAAGCAGAACACAGATGTGGCAAATCCATGAGAATGAGAGAGGGACCAGCAGGTCAAGGGAGGGCAATTTGCTCTTGTTATGTCCTGCCTGGGGTCCCCAACATAAGGACATGGAGCTCCTGGAGAGAGTCCAGAGGAGACCAAGCAGATGCTCCAAGGGCTGGAGCCCCTCTGCTCTGGAGCCAGATTGGGAGAGCTGGGGGTGTTCATCTGGAGAAGGCTCCAGGAAAACCTCAGAGCCCCTTCCAGTGCCTAAAGGGGTTCCAGGAGAGGTGGAGAGGGACTTGAGACAAGGCCTGGAGGGACAGGACACAGGGAATGGCTTCCCAGTGCCAGAGGGCAGGGATGGATGGGATATTGGGAAGGAGTTCTTGGCTGTGAGGGTGGTGAGGCCCTGGCACAGGTTTCCCAGAGCAGCTGTGGCTGCCCCTGGATCCTGGTTCTGGGTGATGCAATGAGTGATCTCCATGCTGGAAATATCCATTAATCTGCTTGGTTGGGAATGTGCATGGCAGCAGTTTGCTTACAGCAGTAAGAACAAGATGAGCGTTGTAAAGCCACTGCTGGCACCCTGGCTGGCTGTGTCTGCCAAGAGTTTTCATGGCAAGGATGGCAGGAGCCACATTGTCCTGTCTGTGAGTGCTGGGCCCTTGTCACAGCCGTGGTGACAGCAGAGCCAAGGCTGCTTCTGCTGTGTGACTCTGCAAGGAGGATCAGAACAATCTGTTCTCTGAGCCTGGCTGGGTAACTCGGTTCAGGAGCAGCAAATTCTTGGTATTGCACAGACTTTAACAAGCCAGGATCTAATGGAGTGACTGATACATTGTGATTAAGAAATGTACTGTATGAAGGTGTTGGGTAATTGTGTCTCTTGCTGATGTAACCAGTTCTGAGGGTGCTGGGATGTCCAACCTGCAGTTTCTAAACTTGATACAGGCTCCTCAAATGCTCTAATGCCTTCTCACCTCCTGTGGCCAAGATTTGTAAGCCTTCACTTTGAAGCTGTCTAGTCTGACTCTGGAGTACCTTGGGATTTTCTTTGCTTTAAAAGCAGCCAGCCGCCTACTCCACATCAGTTGTGCTTTTTGATTTTTCTCAGCTCAGCTGAAAACCATTGAAGGAAGACTTTTGCTCAGTTATCTCTCAACATTGTGCATGTTTCATGTGAGGAGTACAACAGTATTTGGCTCAGTGTTGCAGTTGTGACAGTAACGCTGTCACTCTCTTTGCCCTCCTGGCTCTGAGTTCTCAGCTGTTGCTGGGGTTGCTGACAGGCTGCCCTCACATTTTCATTGTGATTTGAGCTGCTGTGGTGCTTCTGAATTGAAAGGCATTTGCTAAAGAGGAATCTCAGCTCAGCAGTCTGTGGACTTAATGTTTATCAGTCTATCCATGGGGTAAGAATGTCACCTTTAACACATGAACAATTTGAGTGTTTTAAGAACAGAGTTGGGAATAGACTTTGAAAATGAAAATCCCGAAAAAGTTACTTTCATAGAACCACAGGATGGTTTTGGTCAGGAGGATCCTTAGCACCATCTAGTTCCAACCCCCTGCCATGGGTAAGGATTCCTCTCACCAGGTCATGCTCAGGGCTCCATCCAGCCTGGCTGTGACACTTCCAGGGATTTATAACACTGCCAGGGTTTGTAAAGGAGCCATCAGCAGGAAAGCAGATCAGTAGTTCACAAAGATGGTACTTGAGGCATAACTGAAAGGATACAGGCTCTAAGATGATGCCTGGCATTTAAAACTTGCCCAGCCAAACAATTGCTGGATTCAAGAATTTCTAATTCAGTTTTAAATCCTTGAGAGTTATAGAACTTTGTGGTGGATTCTCAGGAGTCCCAGGATGAGGGAAGAGACGAGAATGTTGACTCCACGTTTCAGAGAGCTAATTTATTTTATGATATATATATTATATTAAAAGAGAATGATAGATTAAAACTATACTAAAATATTAGAAGAAAGGATTTCATCAGAAGGCTAGCAAGCAAAGGAGAAAGGAAAGGAATGATAATAAAATCTCATGACTGACCAGCAAGTCCTAAACAGGCGGACTGTGATTGGCCATTAATTAGAAACAACCACATGAGACAAATCAAAGATGCACCTGTTGCATTCCACAGCAGCAGATTATTGTTTACATTTTGTTCCCGAGGCCTCTCAGCTTCTCAAGAGGAAACAGGTGAGATGAAGAAAATGGTTGCAGTTTTCCTCTCAGCTTCTCAGGAGGAAACAGGTGAGCTGAGGAAAACGGTTGCAGTTATTATAGCGTATAGGTAGAAATTGAGGATGATGAGCTTAGGGTTGTAGATGATAATGATTGCTATTCAGCCTAGGTGGGAGATGGAAGAAAAGGCTAGGATTTTTTGGGTTTGTGTTTGGTTGAGTCCTATTCATCCTCCCAGGGCTGCTGAGAGGATAGCCAGGATAGTTAGGAGAAAAAGTCCTAACGAAAGGATTTTTCATAAAATGTCTGTGACAGAACGTGAAACAACTGAAGGATTCAGGGCAAGGCTTGGAGCTCCGTGGTGCCTTTCAGTCAGAACTCTCTCCACAGTGCCTCAGGCATGGTTTGTGTCTCCCCAGGCGATGCTGAGGAGCAGCCAGCCCCTGACGGGCACCAACGGGCGGCGCTGCAAGGAGGACGAGAAGCTGATCAACGCCACGCTGCGCTCCGGCCGCCGCGGCTTCGTCATCGACACGCGGCCCCTGAACGTGGCCCAGCAGGCCAGGGCCAAGGGAGGCGGCTTTGAGCAGGAGGTGCACTACCCCCAGTGGAGGAGGATCCACAAATACATCGAGAGGTGGGTTGGTGTCGTGCTGAGGGGCTTTGGGACGAGGTGAGAGATGAGAATTGACTCCCAAGTTCTCAGAAGACTGATTTATTATTTTATGATATGATATATGACTTTTGATATATGACATCTAACATGTGACATTTGATATATGACATGATATTATGTGACATGACATGATATTTTATATGACATGATATTATATGATATTATATGACATGGCAGGAAATTTGATATGACATGAAATGATATTTTATATGACATGATATTTGATATGACATGATATTATATGACATTACATGACATGATATTTGATATGACATAACATATTTGATAGGACATATTATATGACATTATATTATATGATATATGACATGACATTATATGATGTGACATTATATTGGATATTTGACATGACATGATATTTGATATGGCATGATATTATATGACATGACATGATATTTGACATGACATGACATGATATTTGACATGACATGATATTTTATATGACTTGGCATATTTGACATGATATATGACATGACATGAGATTATATTTGATAAGACATGACATTATATTATTATATGATATGACATGACACGACATGATATTTGACATGACATATTTGATATGACATAATATATTATGTTATATTATGTTATGTTATATTGTATGTTTTATATTTTATTTAAAATGTTATACTAAAACTATACTCAAAAGCACAGAGAAAAGATACTTCAGGAGACCAGAAAAGAATGATAATAAAAACCCATGACAGACTCAGAGCGTCCAACATAGTTGGCTGTGATTGGCCATTAATTAAAAACAATTTACATGCTCGGTAAACAATTCTCTAAATCACATTCCAAAGCAACAAAACATGGAGAAGCTGCAGCTTCTCATCTTGCCAGGAGAAGAAATCCTGGTGAAGGGATTTTTCAAAAAATACCACGATAGCAGTGGGTGAAATCAGGCTTTCCCCTGAGTTGACTGCATGAGGTCATCAGAGCAGTGATACCTCCACAAAGGATTTGCTCCTGTGAGAAGAATTGTGTGCCCTGGTTCCTGGCAACAGGGTCATGTTCCTTCTGTGGTAAAACCATGATATGTGCATGATAAGGGGATTTTTGGTTTGGTTCCTTGTTCTGAGCAACCTGCTGCAGGTTTCAGCCATCAGGCATCTCCCTGTGCTGTTTCTTTTCCTGGCCATCTTCAGCCACACTCCAGCCTCCCTGTGTTCCCCTTGGCACAGGAAGGAGCAGGTACCTTGCCAGAAAACTTCTGCAGGAGAGGGTTTGTTCTGTGTCTGTCACACTCCTGTTATCCAGAGAATTTGTCCAGAAAAGCTGTGGCTGCCCCTGGATCCCTGGAAGTGTCCAAGGCCAGGTTGGATGGGGCTTGGAGCAACCTGGGACAGTGGAAGTGTCCCTGCCCATGGTGGGGGGTTGGAATGAGATGAGCTTTGAGGTTCCTTCCAACCCAAACCGTTCCATGATTCTGTGACCCAGTGCTTTTCTCTGGACATCTGATACTGTTCAGTCATTTGGAGAAGGTTGCTAAATAAACAGACTTTCAGTCTGGCCTTGTTCAACTTCTCTTAAAGCCTTAATTTTGGGGAATCCTTCTACACAGACATGAAGTAATGTCACTGGAGCTGTAGGCCAGTTCTTGAGCAGTCAAATAAGGAATTTCCTGGCAAATATTTGAAGTGTTTGGTTTTGTTTCAAAAGATTTTATGTGAACTTACATTTGTTGCTGATTATTTACAGCATCAGAGAGAGAGGGGAATGAATAAACACAATATACAAACACTAAATAATCCATGTCCTCATTCCTGTGTTATTTCTTGTGCTTTCAACAATGTTTTCCTTTTCCCAAAGGTTTAATATCCTGCAGGAGAGCTTCATCAAACTGGTGGAGGCTTGCAATGACCAGTCACACAACATGGACCGCTGGCTCAGTAAACTGGAAGCTTCCAACTGGCTCACTCACATCAAGGAGCTGCTGACTGCAGCCTGTCTGGCTGCTCAGTGCATTGACAGGTAAATCTCCTGCAGAAAGTCTTGGGTTGCTCATTCACTGGTTACAGATTGCTCACTAAATACCTCTGGCAGTGTCAATAACTGCCCACCGTGGTCTGGCTCACTTGTACCCATGGAGGATTCTGTCTCCTCATGGTGGAGGAATGTTCCTCCAATAAATCAGGAGGAGGGAGGAAATCTGGGCTAAGAAAAGGTTTTGGATCATGTGTTTAAGGTAAATTCCTGTTCTGTTGCAGCCAAGCTCATTTAGAGAGTTTTATTGAAGGTTTGGGTTAAAATGGGTCTAAGGAAAAGGGGACACAGAGATGTCTTTTTCTTTTTTAGCAATTTTTTTTTCTTTTCAGCTGCAAATTTCCAATACTACACCTCATTTCCAGAGGTTAAAACAATGTCATCTCCTTGTTTTCCCCAGGAATTGGTCCAGTGCTTTTACCCTCTTATATTTTTATCCCCACAGCCCTATCCAGGCAATCCTGCTCATCCCTTTTAAGTGCTTGTGACCTCTTTTAACCTGACATTTCTTTCACAAATGCTGCTGACTCAGCTGACTCATGCTCACACCTCTGGCTGCAGAGCCAATGCCTGCTGTCAGCTGCCAGGTTTGTAAGGCCAGATTCAGGAATCTAAATTGGTTTTATCTGTGGTTCTGGGTGGGAAAGGCCCATCCCAAAATTTAGGGAGAACCTGGCTTTTCACAGGAGCTGGGGACTGTGTTCTGCAGGCACACAAGCAGCTGAAATGCAGGCTCAGTGGTGAGACAGCACTGCTGCATTAAAGTGGGAGCTCTGTGCTTTTTAAAAGCTCTGACAGTGCTGGTTTCATTACTGGCTGTGCCAGGAAAGGATTGCTCTGGATCAATAGTTTTATCTGAAATTCTTTCCTGCAAGCATGTAATGGGAAAGATCAGTGATGAAACCCTCCTGGCTTGTTGGGACAGTGGCTGATTTCATAATTTTGAACCTCAGCTTTGCTTTTTATGTTTACCATGTGGAGCCATGGCAAGTGAGTTCCAGGTGCCTGACCTGCCTCACTCAGAGCCTGGAGGTCAGAGCTGGGCTGACAAGGAGAGTTCTGTTGTATTTTCCATGGGGAGGGAATGGCTGGGACAGATCTTCCAACATCTTAAAGGCCTGAAAGATAAAAGGGGAAAATAGTGTTAGAAAATTAGTGTAGAGATAGGTGAAGATGAGGTAGGGAAGGCAGGTTTAGATTAAATATTAGGGAGAAACTCTGTATTATAGCAGTGGTGAGGCCCTGGCAGAGGGTGCTCAGAGGAACTGTGGCTGCCCCTGGACCTATGGAAGTGTCCAAGCCCAGACTGAGTGGGGCTTGGAGCAACCTGGGATACTGGAAGGTGTTCCTGCCCATGGCAGGGATAGAATGGGATGAGTTGCACTTCCAAGCTGTAACTCCAAGGGATGCTGATCCCAAAGAGTGAGAGCCACAAGGGAATTCTCACTGTGCACCTTCTGTCAGTGTGGGAAAGGATCTGGAGTTCCAGACTGCTCAGCAAGACATGGAGCCTTTAGTGCTGCAGAGCTCAGGTCACTGTGGATGAGGATCCATGTGGGATCCATGTGGGATGGGGCTATAGTAGTGGTAAAGAGCCAGAAAATCCTCAACCCTGGTGTCCATGGGATGTATTGGCACCCACTGGGATGGGTTCTGCTCATTCATGCTCTTATCCCTTCCCACCTTTTCCTTTCCCAGGGAAGGTGCTTCAGTGTTAGTGCATGGCAGTGAAGGAACTGATTCCACACTCCAGGTCACTTCCCTGGCACAGATCATCCTGGACCCAAGGTGCAGGACCATCCGTGGCTTCGAGGCTCTTGTAGTGAGGGAGTGGCTGCAGGTAAGGAACAACAGAACAACAGTTCCCTGGACAGAACAACAGCCAGTTCCAGACACACTGGGGTTGGGAAATAGCCTGAGAGGCAGCCAGCAGGCTGGGCCTTGTTACAGCCCTGCTGAGTGTGAGTGTCCTTTGTCCTAAAGAACAGCATCATTACCTGAGTCATTTGTCCTCTGGCACTGCTGGGGCCTCTGCCTCTCATGGCAGGTTTTTGATTTTGGGAACTGCCTGTTCTGTGTGCTCAGGGTGAACATCTCTTATCAAGAATGGTTTGGGTTGGATGGGACCTCAAAGCTCCTCTCATTCCAACCTCCTGCCATGGGCAGGGACACCTTCCACTGGACCAGGCTGCACCTCTTCCATCTCATTAGAGAAAACTGTTCAGACCAAACCACAAAACCTGAGCTGTGCTCTTTGTACCTTGGCAGTCTGGTCCTCCAGTGCATCCACCCCAGCTTGTTCCTGCTCACAATCTCTGATCAAAAACAGCCTGAGAAAGGCAGGGAAATCACTCATAGAATCACAGAACCATTTAGGCTGGAAAATACCTTTAAGACTGTCAAGTCCAACTGTCCCCCAGCACTGCCAAGGCCACCACTCTTCCATGTCCCCAAGTGCCACATCCACGTGGCTTTTTAATCCCTCCAGGGATGGGGACTCCCTGATTGCCCGAGGCTGAACAACCCTTTTCAATGAAGAAATTTTCTCTATTATCCCATCTAAACCTCCCCTAGTACAGCCTGAGGCTGTTCCCTCTCATCCTGTCCCTGTTCCTGGGAGCAGAGCCTGACCCTCCTGGCTGTCCCCTCCTGTCAGGGAGTTGTGCAGAGCCACACGGTCCCCCCTGAGGCTCCTTTTCTCCAGGCTGAGCCCCTTTCCCAGCTCCCTCAGCCCCTCCTGGTGCTCCAGCCCCTTCCCCAGCTCCATTCCCTTCTCTGGACACTCTCCAGCCCCTCAATGTCTTTCTTGTCAGGAGGAGCCCAAAACTGAATCCCAGATTTGAGGTGCCCCAGCAGCAGAGGGATAATGCTTTCTAACAGCTTGGTCCTGAGCAGTTGCATGGACAGAACTCACTCTGAAGTGTTTTTTCCACATGTCCTCCCATCCCATTCCTTGTGTGTGATGATTCCCTGGTTCCCTGCAGGCTGGCCACCCTTTCCAGCAGCGCTGTGCCCAGTCAGCCTATTCCAACAGCAAGCAGAAGTGGGAGGCCCCAGTGTTCCTGCTCTTTCTGGAATGTGTGTGGCAGATCCACCGGCAGTTCCCCTGCTCCTTCGAGTTCAACGAGCACTTCCTCATCCTGCTCTTTGAGCACGCCTACGCCTCCCAGTTTGGGACCTTCCTGGGGAACAATGAAAGTGAAAGGTTGGTAAGGATGCTTGACTTGAGTCCTTTAAATATCAGGCTGAATTTGAATAAAAGAAGGTCCCAGAATCATGGAATGGTTTGGGTTGGAAGAAACCTTAAAGATTGTTTTGTTCCAACCCTTTGCCATGGGTTTGACATAACTTCCACTATCCCAGGCTGCTCCAAACCCTGTCCAACCTGGCCAAAAATCTCCACCCATCAGTTTATTTAGTTTCCCACCCAGAAGCTCTCCCACAAAAGAATAACCAGCTGGAGTTTGGTGTGAGTCACAGCTGTGGGAAGCAGACTTGTCCATGCAGGCCTGGAGGAGGAGGAGGCTGAGGCAGGCAAAGGCCACAGCTGACAATTCTGTCCCTCACCAGGAAGAAAATGGGAACTGTGAGGGAGGAATGTCACTCTGTAGCCTGGTGGTCCTGAGACACCCCTGGGAGTAGAAACAGAGTGAAGGACTGGAGCTGCCCACAGCTGCCAGGGAGGTTTGAATTCCTGTTTGGAGCTTGGCAATTCTGCCCTCAGGACTCCTGGCTCCAGTAAGGCCATGGCTGAGAGTCTCCTGCTGGACTGGACAGGAAGGGAAAAACAGAAATGATCTTCCAGAGAAGGAAGGCAATTTAAAGCTTCCTGTAAACCTCTCTGTCCTTAAAGTAAGCTGGGCTAAAGTAGAAGAGACTCTGCTGCCTTCTGCAGGGCTGCTGAACCAGTCATCTGCAAAACCAAGTTAGACTTGAAGGCAATGAGCTGAAATTTGGAGGAGTATTGGATGTTATGTGTAATAACCTGCCTGTCACATCTGAGCACGTCAGCCTGGGAGCACAGACAGGGGTTAAGGCTGATGTTAAACTTGTGCTGTCTGAAGCATTCACAGGAGTGCTGAATCTCCTGCCTGGCTGGCAGTGCAATTTGCCAGTGCAGGCAGAATGAGATTTGCTGGAGTCTGAGGCATAGGGATCCCTGGAGCTGCTAGAGGGGGGATTGCCCAGGAAAACAGCACAGCTTGCTCTGTGTGCTCAGTTCCTTCCTGCCACCAGAGGGACCTGTCAGACGTGCCCATTCCAGCAGTGAAACTGCTTTTGTGTGCTCAAGGTTTCCATTTCCATCCTTCCCTGATGCAGCCCTGCCCCACCTTGCAGCTCCACCTTAACACAGGAGCCTGATTCCTATCCAAACCTGGCACTCAAACCACAGTGGGAGGTGACTGATTCTTCACCTGGGCAGCAGGCAGCCATCTTACAAGGGTTATTTCCCCATCTTTTACTCAGAACTATTTGTAATCAGCCATGCTGAGTAAATTGCTTTATGTGTACACCCTGTGCCATGATGATGAAGGGATTAACTTGAATTATCTGGGGGAGTAGCACATGGAAAAACTTGTGGCCTTGTCTGTGTGGTTCTAACAAGAACCTTACAGATCCAAGTGTATAAAACTGGTTTGTTCCTGTGGGTTTTTTAGGGCTAAACTGAAACTGCCTCAGAAGACCATGTCCCTCTGGTCCTGGGTGAACAGGCCTGAAGAGCTGAGCAGGTTCCAGAACCCTATTTATGAGGCCAACAGCCTTGTCATCTGGCCCTCTGTGGCCCCACAGAGCCTGCAGCTCTGGGAAGGTGAGCCAAGTTTGCTTTCCTTGTTACAGACAATATCTCTTTTGTGATTTTTTTTTTGGTCAGATTTCATTGCTGACCATTCTGGAGAATCCATGTGCAGCGGGTTCCCTGCTGCAGAAACTTTCCCCATTCCATGGGTGCTGAGGAGTTCATGATACAAGCAGGCTGTCATGGCAGGGTGGAGACTGAAAATAGAGTGGTCTGAGGAAAAAAGGGATGAACCCCCCTCATTTTTAATTTTGCTTTTATTAACCTTGTGTAATAGGATGGTGAGCTTGAAGAGGAGGGGGGAAGCCATTTAGAGGGGGAGAGAAAAGGAAGAAAATGTGACTTGAGAGCTGCTGGAATGTGAACAACCTTCCTGAACTCCCCCTTGTTTCAAGAACCCCTTGTGACCCGGGTGTCTCTGGGATTCCAGGTATCTTCCTGCGCTGGAACAGACCTTCCAGATTCCTGGAGGAAGCTGAGGAAGAAAGGATCAACATCATCAAGTACAACAAGGAGCTGCAGGCCAAGGTGAACGTGCTGAGGCGGCAGCTGGCGGAGATGGAGGCGGATGGGGAGGTGCAGGAGGGGGAGGAGCCCTGAGCTGGGCTTTGCCTCAGACCTTTGCTTTTAGGAACCATGGAAAGTGCATGTTGTGCTGAGCCCTTGGGTACAGCTGACCCTCCCACTGCTGAACCCCTCACTCCATGAACCTCCCTGCTTTTTGGGGAGGGGTTTTTGTTTTGTTTACAGAAGACACAGCTGGGCACAATGTCCCCTCTTGGCAGCTGTTCTGTCTCAGAATTGGGTACAGTCTCAGCAGAAGCTGGAACTCTTTACCTCCAACTGTGTGGATGACCAGGATGGGCCAAGAGACAGGATGTCTCCACTTTATTTTAGACTTTTTCTGGTTTTGTTGAACACTCACAGGATTGAAATGCAGAGTTCTATATAGATAGGTAAAGGCATTTTGTCTGGAAGCACCTTTTCTCTCCAAGAGTAAGTAAGGCAGCTTAGTTCTTTAATTTCCTAGGAAATCTAGAAATGGTTAAAATCAAATTACAGGTTCTGCCAGTCTACACAATACTCTCAGTAGCCTTCACATCTCACACTTGGGTTTTTGTGTTCAGCATTGGCTCGGGAGCAGGAAGTTGAATACCAAACCAGAGCAAGACATTTCAGTGCAATACAGAATTGATGGAGAGATTCTGCTGCTAATGTTTAAGCCATGACCTTCAGGTGGGATTGTCCCTCGTGGACAATGATCTCCTAAGGAGGAACAAACTTTTTTTTATTCTACCTGGAGAACAAAAAGGTTTAGTAGTGGATGGGGGTGTCCACTTGCAGAACAGGGCTCAGAGCTGTCCTTTAAACCAGAGCCAAGCTGCCTTCTTGGAAATTCCAACCCCCCTGGCTGGGTTTGGACACCTGGCCAGGTTCACAGCATTGCCAGGGTGCAAGAGCAACACTTTATTTACAACTCAACAACAAAACACTTCTGTTGCACCTGATGTGCTTTTCCTTCTTGTGCTCTTATGCCCATCTTGTGAAACCTCAAAAGCAGAAGCTGGAAGTTCAGGTGACCTCACAGATCTGCTGCAGATGAAGGGGCCATCACACTACAAAAAAAAAATACTAAGAGTTTAGATGATTTGTAGCTGCTAAAACTGCTTAAAGACTTTAGGGATAAGCTCTTTCTCATTTAGCTTTGTATTTTGTAGCTGCTCTTTCCATTTCTGTGACTTCAATCTGCTTTTTGTAAAATCGAAGTTCTCTTTTGTGATTTTTTTTCCCTCCTTTAAAAAGACAGGTAGGGGTAGGTCTGAAACACTCCCTGAGGCATTTTTTCAGCTTGATTCCCTGGGTAGCTCCACAGGACTGGGAAAAGTTGAATTAGCAGCAGCACATGTGGCTGGGATTATCCAGAAAAGAGCTTCCTGTTAGCCTGGTTCTGCTGGAATGAACAAAGCTGCAGTAGGTCAGTGGTGGGATGCCTCTGGAAATTGCTGAGCTTCCAAGTTTATGGAATGAAGCTGCCTTTATTTAAAAGCCACTTCACATAGATAGGTGTGAAAATGCAGGATCTGTACTTGTAGAAGTAGCTGGGCAGGAACCTGCAAAAATCATGTAGCCACTAAATACAGTCTAAGAAAATTCTATAACCAAGGAAATGATATAAAATTATGTGATAATGGTCAAGTGCTACCTTAATGCCTTTTGTTCAGTCCTTATTTCCTTAATTATTTCCTTCTTGCCTAAGCTCAACTTAGCCCTGAAGTCCTTTGGCTAAAAAATAAGATCCCTTTTAAAACACTCCTCACTTAAGGCAGAAGAGTGATTCCCCCTGCTTGCAATGCCAATTTCTTTTTAGGTTTGGAGCTTTGTTCCCTGGATCCAGTCTGACACAGGGAATGCTGCTCAGGGTGGCTGGGGATCTGTTCTGCAGCACAGGGGAGGCAGAATTGGGCTGTTCCCTCCTCCAAACCTGGTGATTCCTCTGGGTATGTTGCTCAGATAATCCCTTAAAATGATTGTACCCCCCTTGAAATGATGTCTTTGGGATCTGCACCTGCCTGGGTGGTGTTTCCCGACCCCATTCAGAATTTCTCCATCTGAAATCCATTATCCCCAGCCAGATGGGAAGGATTCAGAAGGCACTATTTTCCCTGTAATAGACTATACATAAAACACTCCTAAAGGTTATGCAATTCCCTAACACAGTAATTATAGATTGAGCTAAATAATAGAGAAGCAGAGAGAGGGTTTTTTTTTTTGGATCTAATTGCCTGGCTGCTCCAGCCCCTCCTGCAAACTGCAGGCTTCTGAGGAAATTGGGAAACCAGCTGTGACAGCCAACAAAAGGCAGCACATTCCCTCTGAGCTGGCATCAATTTCAGCCTCCACTTGTGTTGAATGCACACCCAAGCATTCTGTGTGTGTGCCTTGGGAACGTGGATCCTGGGAATGAATCCTTGGGGCAGTGCTGGTGTCCTTCTGAGCAGCCCCTGCAGGTTATTCCACATTTCCTGGGTCCTGCGGGTTATTCCACATTTCTGGGCCCTGCAGCACCTTGTCCCTGCACAGGCTCTGTGCCACAGGCCTGGGAGGGCTGGCAGGAGATGCAGTGGGCCCAAGATGTGAGGTGGTGCAGGTTCTCCAGGGACAGGACACCCTCAGAGCTGTCCTGCCACGCTGCTGCCACATTCCCTTGGAGCTTTTCCATTCCAGTGCCTGCCAGGCTCCAGACTGACAGCAGCTCTCTCCTGTTCTCTGCTTTGCTGCTTGCCTCCCCTGTTAAATCACATATTTAATGCCAGGGATGGGTTTGCTCCCTCAGAGGGGGATCCCTGCCCCAGTTTGCAGATTCCCTGTGAATTCCTGAGCTGGGGCAGTGCCCAGCTCTGGCTCCTCCCTGTGCCACTGCCTTACGCCCTTGCTGCCACCACGCTCCTGCTCTTTTGCACACACCCTTTGTGTAACAAGCTGGACATGGAAAGCCCCAGCTCCAAATTTTGGAGGTCAATCCACAAAATTTGGGGAGGACACTCTGCCATTCACCAAAAAAAAAAAAAAAAGAAGGGAAAAGGAACTAACTTGCACAGTTTTCATAAGGGAAATATGTACCTTCAATATTTTGATTGTATCGATTAAGTCTTGAATGTGGCGCTGGTTTTGACGTGCACTATTGTCCCTGTTGCATAGGATCTCATTTGAAATTGCACTGTACAGCATTTTTGGTGTCTCATTGTGCTTTGCTAAAGCCTTGGGCAGTGCTGTGCTTGTGTGAGGGGTGAGGTTTCTCCCAGCACTGCCTGTGTTTTGTCACAGCTGCACTGTGACTGTGTGAGCTGTGTCTGTTCACTACTGCCTGTTCAAGTGATGAGTGCACTGCTGGCCCAGCATCTGGAACTGCTATTTGGACTTGGCTGCTGCATCAGTCTTGATTTTTTTATTTTATTTTATTTTATTTTTCCTGTACAATTTGAAATGCCAGGGCTGGGAGTTGTGTGCTGGTGTTAGGTATTTGCTGTCTGTGTTCAGAATCCCAGCTGCTGCAGCGTGGAATTTACTGCAACAACGACAAAGTAACAAATCTGAGGAAAAAAGAAGATGATGGCTCGAGGTTCAGCCATTTGGGGAGAACAAAACAGATACAAAGTGGCTGTAAACTTTGCTGTAGATATGTTGAGAGCATAGTAGATGTGTCTGTTTAAATTAAAACCCTGAAGACTAAAAAAGTTCTTTAATTACACTTCTGAATCTTCTTTATTTCTGTGTCCTTTGCTTCCCACAGGAGGGATGTGGGTGGGTGGGACTTGGATTAAGCTTTTACTTGAAATTTTAGCTCTTTTCAGCTAGATTATGTTTTATTTTACAGCCGAGCAGGCCCTGTGGTGGTAGAAGGGGGATAAAAGGAGAAGGGTGAGACCCTGAGGCTATGAGGGGCTTGCAGAGCTCTGCTGCAATGGCTTTGGGCCTTGGACAGCAGCTCTGCATGGGATGGATAAACAGCTTGATTAGCCAAGGTTTTATTCTGATATTGATCCTTTTATCCTGGTATTGACCTCTCCAAGGGAAGAAGGGCAGGGGTGCTCACAGGGAGAGGGGTTTGGAGCAAGGCAAAGTCTTACAAGAAGTTGAATGGACAAGGGGGAGTGGTTTAAACAAAGCCAGGACAGATGCAGATGAGATATTAAGAATAAATTCTTTCCTGTGAGGGTGGTGAGGCCCTGGTGAGAGTGCCCAGAGAAGCTGTGGCTGCCCCTGGATCCCTGGAAATGTCCAAGACCAGGCTGGACAGGGCTTGGAGCAACCTGGGATGGTGGAAGGTGTCCCTGCCCATGGCAGGAAGGTGGTATGAGATGATTTTCAAGGTCCCTTCCAACCCATCCTGTGACTCTGAAGTCCATCAGGGATGGGGTCACAGTTTCCTGCTGGTTTTAAGGCAGGGGAACACAAAAAGGACAAACAGCTCCTGGGAAGTGGAGGCTGGGAGCTGTGGGAACTCCTGGGTCTCTCCTGGCTGCTGAGTCAGGAGGCTGGGAACTGCTGGGCTGTTTCCCTTGATGAGTTTTTGTGGTTTGGGGGTTGGAGCAGATGGAGGCTGGGGGTCTTTGTGCTGCCCTGCATCCCATGAGATAACACAGGGATGGGTGCTGAAGGTTTTGATGTGAAAAGATAGATTGACATTCAGCCACTATTTATGCCAAAAATCCCAGCTGAAACAGAGTAGGTCTGTTCTAAAATACTTTCAGCAGTGATCAGGCAGTCTGATTTGGGTTAAACTTGATTGTTAGTGGGTGGGGGAAGAAAATAACTGAGGAATCCCAGAATGGTTTGGGTTGGAAGGGACCTTAAAGCTCATCCAGTTCCACCCCCTGCCATGGGCAGGGACACCTTCCAATATCCCAGGCTGCTCCAATCCTATCCAGCCTGACCCAGGACACTTCCAGGGATGGAGAATCCATCTGAACAAGTGTTGAAATTTTTCTTTAATCTTTTCTTGAGTCTGTTGGATTTTTCTCCTGGAATCCCAGGTGGTTTTGCCCAGTGCCATTGTAGGAGTCTCTTCCCTGCTGCCCGTTTTCCCCCAAGCAGTGAGAGGGGAAACAATGAGGAGGAATTCCCATTGCACTGGATGGAGCTCAGGATGCTGGGCTGGGCTGCTCTGAGCTCCCCCTGCCCTGGAAATGTCACCACAAGCCCCTGGCATTTGTCTTCTAGAGCTGATCCTCTGATGTTCTCTTGGGAAGGTGTTGCTGATGGTTTTTGGATGCTTTTTCTGATGCTGCAGGTCAGCTCCTGCAGGGTTTGCTCTTAAAGCTCCAAATCTGCTCCCTCAGGATCTTAAAATACTGGCAGATAACCCAGGCACTGCATAGATGTAGTTACACCACTAAAAACCACAGTGTAGTCACTAAAATAATGTTTTTTATAGCTTGGGCAGTGGTTGTAGCCATTTACATGACCAGTTTGCACATCCCAGTTGGTGCTGGTTCTGTCTGGGGGATGGTTTCAGGTTTGAAAAGTGGAGCCTGAGGTCACTGTGTGAAGGAAAAAGGTTCTTTTGGCAAGGGGCTCATTCAAAGGTACAAGAGATAAAGGAAATTAAAGAAAATCTGCTTCCTGATCTTTCCTGACATGGAAAACATTTGTTGGGATGTCCCAACAAGGTAAGTGCAGCATTTCTACAGGGAATGAATTTTCTGGGTTTGGCTTGTAGGCACCTGGCGGAACAAAATAAAACCTTTATGGCAGGAATAAAAGTTGTTCCGGAGTTTGAGTTGGTTCATTTTTCATTTTGTTTGGGTTTTTTTAACAGAGAACTACTTAGTTTCTTTGTACTATGCTTTGTTTTTTGGGGTCCACCTTGAACACTTCCAGGGATGGGGCAGACACATGCATCAGTTGTTTTGAGGACAAAGCAGGAATTTGTAATACAGTGTGGTAAATACAGGGCTCTGGATTCTACACTTCCCTCAGGGAATAAAAAACCAATAAACCCACAAACCTGTGCCTTTCTGAGAAAAAGATTTCCTTCCAGAGATCCCTACAGGACACTTGTGCAACATGGAGTGTCCTGGCTGTGCTGCCAGCAGTTGGCAATGCTGTCATTTCACAATGGGGAAGGCTGTGGCAATCTTGAGTTATAATTCTGTCCTGCCCTCCCCCTCACTTGTGCTGGTCCAGCTGTTTGGGATTCCACGTGGCACAAGGGAGAAATGCATGGAGAAGTGACACAGGCAGGAGGGAAGAGCCCTGCAGGCTGAGTCAGCAGCTGGGGTGTTAAACGTGGCATCGATGCTTGG
>JAWWEX010000182.1:109831264-109846510 GCA_035583215.1 Arremon brunneinucha | reverse complement strand
TATATTATATTATATTATATTACATTACATTACATTACATTACATTACATTACATTACATTACATTACATTACATCATATCGAATTGTATCGTATCGTATCGTGTTAATTAATTTAGCTATACCAAACCTATACTAAATAATAGGGAAAGCATACTAACAGAAGGTTTAACAAGATACTAATTAAAACCTGTGACTCTCGCCAGACCCCTGACACAGCTGCACGGTGATTGGTCATTAAGTCAAAACAATTCACATGAAACCAATCAAACAACCACCTGTTGGATAAACAATGTCCAACCCACGTTCCAAAGCAGCAAAACACAGGAGAAGCAAATGAGATAATATTGTTTTCATTTTTCTCTGAGGCTTCTCAGATTCCCAGGAGAAGAATCCTGGGCAAGGGGATTTTTCAGAAAATATGGTGGTGACATCCTTGCTGCAAGGTGGAATCACAAAATCACAGGACAGTTTGGGTTGGGAGAGATGTTAAAAACTCATTCCAACCATGTACCATGGGCAGAGGCACCTTCCACTACCCCAGGCTGCTTAAAGCCAACAGAATCTGGCAAATAATTCTCTGGGCTAGTTCAAAAATGGATGGAGATTAAGGAATTACCTTCTTGGATGAGACAGGCACTTGACTTTTGATCAGGACTCCTTCCAGGGAGGTGCAGCAAGTCAAATGGAATAAAGACAGGGAATTATCACATCTCAACAAGAAGGAGATGAGTTGTCTTCAGTCCCAGAAAGTCTTGGCTTCCCCAGCACGGTGACAGGGGCTCTGCCTTGGGGAAAAGCTGATGCTGGGCTCACCTGGGCAGCATTGAGGCCACTCTTGCCTGTTCCAGGTCACCCTCCACTTTCCTTGGGGACTCCAGCATCAAGATCTGGCTTGAAACAGCAGCAACCAGGCTCCAGCAGGAAGCTGCATCTATTTATAGGGTATCTGCATAGTTTAGGGCAGAGCTGCCCCGTGGCTGACCCTTGTATCCCATTCACAGCACAGGCTGAGCAGGGGACAAGTCACTTTTCCCCCAGCACCACCAAGAGCCTATCCTGCCCCAATCCCAACCCCTTGGACACCCTCACTCTGCCCTCAGAGGCCTCACTATCCCCTACGTGCTTCAAGATGTTCATTAAACATATATATTTAAACACATTCCCTGGAAATTGTCCCTTTTTTAAGAAAGATTAAAGAATTTATTTAATTTCAGGCTCAGGGCTGTGCTCCTGCTCTGCACCTGCTCACCCCAAGCTTTGGGCAGAGCTTTGACCAGGATGAATCCCACTGACCCAAACACCCGCTGTACCTGTGCACAAGGGGGTGGTGGACTGAAAATAATGGGCTTTTTTTGGGGGAAAAGGAGGATTTTCCTGATGACATCTGCAGGGTTTGAATGGAAATGGAGAATTCTGATAAAACCTGTGGCTACCCCATCCCTGGAAGTGTCCAAGGCCAGGCTGGATGGAGCTTGGAGCAATCTGGGATAGTGGAAGGTGTCCCTGCCCATGGCAGAGGGGTGGGATTGGATGATCTTTAAGGTCCCTTCCAACCCAAACCATTCTGGGATCCTCTCTCCACATCATGAGCATCATCCTGGGGTGAAAAGACAGAGATAAGGATGTGCAGCCATGGAACCAAGCAGGGACACAGAGGATTCTTCAGCCTGTGGCACAGGAACCCCAGGGCAGCAGGGGCAGAAGGCGATGGACACGATGTGGGTGTGGGACTTGAGAACCTCACATGATGCTGCCAGCTTGGATTTATGTGTAATTTCTGCTCCCTCAGGGCAGGGAAATAATTGGAAAAACCTCTCAAGGCACTTTGCAGATCCCCTTATCTGCATTTCTGAAGGACCTGCCAGCCCACAGCCTTCCAACCAGCCAGGGAAAAACCCAGAGATGAGTGGATAAGGGAGCAGAGGGGTAGAAGTTCAGGGCACAGGTCATGGGAGCCCATAATAAATAAACAAGGCTTGTTTAGGAGATGATTTATGCTGCACTAACATTGTCCCCAGTCTCCCACTCGTCACTGAGAGCTAATTACCCTTCCTGGAGCCATCAGACTTCCCTTTGCATTTCCACACACTGGACATGACCTGGCAGCTCGGGGCTGGGGCTGACCTTTCTCTTTCAGTTCCTTTCAGCTTTGCTGCTGTAATTGCTCCTGCAATTCCATGCTAATGAACTGTGTCCTGCCTTCTGAGGAGCTCTGGGTCCCTGCCACGCTTCCTTCAGGGAATGTGGGGTTGATAGGAGGTGAAGTCCCATATAAATCTTATATAAAGCTCTGTGAAAATGGAGTGGGGGTCATTATTGTGTTTACATCAGCAGAGAGGGCTCCTGAAGGCTGGGAGATGGATGTGGCAGACCGTGGACGCCTCCAGCTGGGTTGTTTTCACCATCATTCTTTTATGAAAAATCTCTTTGCCCAGGATTTCTTCTCTTGGGAAGCTGAGAAGCCTCAGAGAAAAAGGAAAACAATAATAATCTGATTTGCTTCTCCTGTGTTTTTCTGCTTTGTGTTTGGACATTGTTTACCAACAGGTGATTGTTTCATTGGTTTCTGCTATGAATTGTTTTGACTTAATGGCCAATCATGGCCAAGCTGTGTCGAGGCTCTGGAAAGAGTCACAAGTTTTCTTAAATATCTTTTAGCCTTCTGTAAGTATCCTTTCTGTATTCTTTAGTATAGTTTAGTATAGTATTCTTTTATGTAATATAGTATCATAAAATAATAAATTAGCTTTCTAAGAACATGGAGTCAGATTCATCATTTCTTTCCTTCCTCTGGTGTTAGGAAGGATGAAAGTTTGACAATAAAGTCTCGCAGATATGTATGCTTAGCAGAAAGGTTTTTAAATGTAGTCTGATGAAGGAATAGAGATGGAAGCAAGTTTTGATATAGAAGAAAAGAATTGCTGAGTCTTACTGAATAACCAAGAAGGCAAAGGGTGTGTTAGTTAGAAGGGGTTTTTATGACTTAGAGCAAAGGATAAACCCACCCCAAACAAGAAGATGTTTTTACCAAGCAGAAAGATAGCACAGGCAAACAAGGCAGCAAATGTTGCAAGTAGAAAAAAGGTCTCAGAATTTTCCACTGCAAGAAAACTGAAAAACAACTTCTAGCTTGAACAGTAATGTACTAACTTTTAGTGATTAGAGAATAGCAACATGAATATGGTAATTATAGTAGTTTTGATAGGCTGTAGATAATAGTTAAGGTATAAATTGGCTCTACTGTATTAAGATGCTCAGCAAACAAAAGTATATAATGCAAGGTAACCAAAACCAAAGTGTCTCCAGGCCTGCCGACAGCTGTGGGCACAGCTCTGTCACCCACCACCCTGGACTGCTGTGACCTCTTGGATGGAATAAACTGTATTTTGGAGAGCTGCCTAGGGTCCCACATCTCTCATTTAGTCTCTTACAGTCTGGGAACCTCACAAATACAACAGGTTGTGACACTTCCTCACATGTTTTTGGTCCCACTGCACGCAAAATAAGGGGTTTTGCCTCAAATCTTGAAGGGAAGGATGGTGGGGAGTCTGGGGACTGCTCCCCCACAGCTGGTCTGTGTGGGCTCTCAGGTGTGGATCTCCTTGGCCAAGCCAGGCTCTCACAGAGTCACAGCCTGGCTTGGGTTGGAAGGGACATTTAAAGGTCATTTATTCTAATCCCATGCCATGAGCAGGGACAGCTTCAGCAATCAAGACCTGCCTGAGGATACATTTCAGGGTGGAGAGCAGCAATCCCTGCCCTCTTTGCCCTTAAATTGGTGGAAGCCCAGGGTTCCTTGGGCCACCTTTACTATGTGGTGTCACAGTGGGGAAGCTGGGTCCCTGAGCAGGGAAGGGTTTGCTTCATGCCAGACTTACATCAGATGAGATCAGTTGGCCAAATTCCCTCCCCAAATCCATCCCATTGGAAAATATCCCCCTTTCTGACCTCAAAACCCCATAGCTCCTAAAATCTTAATTTCCACCAACCCACTGTGCTTCCAGGAAAAACGACTCCTGAAAGTTTGCAGGAAACACAAAATACAAGGATTTTTTGCATGTCTGCATCTGGAAGGGGTTGATTTGGGGTTTTAGAGACTGAGGGGCAGCCCTGACCCACCTCACTGATGTGGGTGCAGGGTCTGACTGGAGGACAGGAGCCTGCACCAACCTGGAGAACATCCTTGCTAACCCCAGGGATTTATTTAGCCATCAGTAGAGGACATTTGGGCGGTGCAAATATCATCCCAACTTTGGTTTAGCTCCAGTGCAAAGAGCTACTTAGAGCAGAACACGGGCAGATGGAAATCAGGTGCATGGGGACAGGGATGGGACTGGTTTCCTTTGTGGTGGGAAACCAGGAGGAGGCACAGGAATCTCTGGAGTTGCATTAACTGATCTCACCACTCTCAAAGCTGGAGCCAAGCACAACTGAGAGCCAAGCACAACATGGTCACTGAGGGCCATGTCTAGGTGGGTTTTGAACATCTGCAAGGCCATGAAGGAGGATGAAGAGGGGCCTGGCCATGTTGTGTGAAGTTTTGGGGAAGAATGGATGCCTGTTCCCCATGTCTGGCATAGTTTCTCTGGTCATCATGGAGCCAGGCAGCGGCAGTGATGAATAAATGCAGCTCTGGTACTCCAGTATTGGGTGGGGAAATGGTAATTTAAATTCTCTTCACAGTCCTGAGCTTTGGAGATTTGTCTTCAGAGAGCTGGGGGTGTTCACCTGGAGAGGAGAAGGCTCCAGAGAGACCTCAGAGCTCCTTCCAAAGCCTAAAGGGGCTCCAGGAGAGCTGGAGAGGGGCTGGGGACAAGGGATGGAGGGACAGGACACAGGGAATGGCTTCCCACTGCCAGAGGGCAGGGATAGATGGGAATTGGGAAGGAATTCTTGGCTGTGAGGGTGGTGAGGCCCTGGCACAGGGTGTCCAGAGAAGCTGTGGCTGCCCCTGGATCCCTGGAAGTGTTCAAGGCCAGGCTGGGATAGTGGAAAGTGTCCCTGCTCATGGCAGGGGGTGGAATGGGATGAGCTTTAAGTTCCTTCCCAACTCAAAACATGCTGGAGTCAGACTGCAAGGGATTCATATCCCTGACAGGAAATATCCCCTGGTGTTTGTCCATCCAGGCCCCCTGGGGCTGGACAAGCTGTCCCAGAGCTCTCTCCCTGCAGGTTTGGTTTCCAAGGGCTGTGGCAGAACAAGGGATCTGAGTGGCATGTGCTGGATGGGAGCCACCAACCTCCAGCCAAGGGACACGTTCTGCTCCACCAATCTGTTCCCTCTTTTTCCTCATTAACGCTCCTTCCACGCTCCACAGTTGTGATTTGAATAATTTGGACTGATCGCTGTTTACACAGCAACACTGGGAGGAAATGAAACCACACCAGAGCCAGCAGCCAGCTCCAGGCTCTGAGACACCATTTTTGGGGGGATTTCTAAAGAAAACAGCCCACATGACCTGCAGACCTTTGTCACTTGCTTGCCTGCAGGTTTGGTCACCTGAAATAGGTGACAAATCACAGCCATGTCTGAGCTGGGGGTGCAGCTCTCAAAGAGAGGGGGTTTTTGAAGGTTTTAAGCAAAACTGGTTGCTGGCTGAAGGGCAGGAGATGTTTCAGTGTTGGCACTGAAGGAAGGGCAGGGATGGCAGTGCCTGAGATTGTTTGTGTTCCTTAAAACACATGTCCAGCAACCAGGATGTGCCTCTGCCCTCTTGCTCAGCACCTGGAACATTCCAAACCAGGCCAGGATGGGGGATATCCACAGCCATGAGGAGCAGACAGGGTCAGAGGAGAGAAAGCAGTGAAAAATTGCACCTGGGAGATAAAAGGGACTGAAGCAGGAAAGATAAGGGTTGTGGGAATATCTTGGAGTCTTGTGTAGATGCTTAAAAGCAGCCTTGGAGCTGTGGGAAACAAATGTGAGCTCTGAAAAGATTCACCCATTTCACGGAGCCTCTTTGCCTTTTTTCCTGATCAGAGGTGATTTTTCAAAGGTTGCTGGGGATGCAGAAACCCTTTCAGTGAATCCTCTGCCTTCCTTCATCTCTGAAGTCTGAGAGGCCTTATCAGACCTTTCCCTGGAAATGGATGTCCTGCCCCCACCTCCAAAGGTGCTGCTGGAAACTGTGATCCTTGAAAATGTTGTGTGCAAAGCCAGGAAGGTTCCTCCTCCTCTCTTTGCTTGGGTACTGAAAAAGCTCATGCTTTTTCCTGGTCTTGCACTTTGTTTGAGGTGACTCAGGTGACCCCAGAAATGTCCGTGTAGATCCGAATTGGGGGTGTCCACTTGGAGAAGGATCCAGGGAGAGCTCAGAGCCCTTTCCAGAGCCTAAAGGGGCTCCAGGAGAGCTGGAGAGGGACTGGGGACAAGGCATGGAGGGATAGGACACAGGGAATGGCTTCCCACTGCCAGAGGGCAGGGATGGATGGGATATTGGGAAGGAATCCTTGGTTGTGAGTAGTGAGGTCCTGGCTGAGGTTTCCCAGACAAGCTGTGGCTGCCCCTGGATCCCTGGAAGTGTCCAAGGCCAGGCTGGACGGAGCTTGGAGCAGCCTGGGATAGTGGAAGGTGTCCCTGCCCATGGCAGGGGTGGCACTGGAGGAGATTTAAGGTCATTTCCAACCCAAACCATTCCATGGCTCTGTGAAACTGTCCTCAAGGAACACTTGCAGGGAGGATGTTCCAATGCAGGGGGAGAATCTGAATAACCTCAGTGGAGCTTTGGAGTTTCACCAGTTCACTCAGCTTGAGCTCTGGGTGCAGCAGCACTGGTGAGATTCCCTGCACGGGATTCCCCACCCCAGGGATGGGGTGAACACAAAGATTTGGGGATCCTTTTGTACTTTGATTCCTTTTGTATTTTCCTCTCTCCTCCAAATCCACCCTGCAACTACTGACATTCACCTGACGAGAGCATTTCCCACCACCCTCCCTCTCCTGTAAGCTCCAAGCAACCAGGAAAACAAGGAGAGGATTTAACAGAAACTGAAATAATCAAGCCCAAAGTCATGATATTTCATCTGGGGAAAGGAGCAGCTCCCAAGCAGGAGCAGCTGGGAGTGTGATCCAAGCACTGACATTATCCAGAGGATGCTCTGATCTCTGTCAGTGAGCTGAGGGCAAAACCCTGGGAGAACTAAAGAAACCTCTCAGTATTTATTTATTTATCTGGCGCCGTGTGCGTGGGCAGGTTTGTTTGTGTGTGTAGGGATTTCTGAGGGAACACAGCCTTGGATTTTCTTGCTGGCTGGGTTGTTTTTTTGTTGTTTTTATTTTTTTTCCTGAAAAGGTCAGACTTCACCCCTCTAATTTAGGAAATCTGAGTGTTGGCAGTGACCAGACCCCCCCAGCTGCTTCCTCAGCATCCCTGAGGATGGTTGAGCAGCCTCTGGTTATGGCTGCGTGTCCAGATCCTCTCTAAACGAAGGGAGAGCCCACATTCCTGCCTTTTCTTCCCCTGCCAGCACTCCATACTGCCAAGGAAATGCAAAATCATCCCTTCCTGGCAGCAAGGATTAATAACCAGCTCATGGAGACAAACGACACCGGGCTCTGCCTGTTCATGGCTCAGCAAACACGGATGCTCTGCTCGTAATGCACATGGAGCTGGAATGCTGCTCCTGGGGGAAATTCTGATCCCATGGGCTCTCAGCCTCCTCAGTTTTCCAAGGTCTCCCTCCCTGCAGGATTCCTGGACACTGTGAGACGTCTTTGCCTTCCCCCATCTGCCTCCCTGCTCCCCAGATGGGCTGTGGGGTTGATCCCTCAGGTTTGAGCTTTTGTGTTTTTCAGATTCTGTGCTGCTTCAGTGTGTAGTTCTGAGCTTCATATTAGGGGAGCTCTCTGCGCAGAGTAGGGAGACAAAACAATTCCTTCTCTATCTGGGGACCACGGAGAAATGATCCAAATTTCAGGCCCAAGAGCATAAACAACATGGACTGAAGAGAGAAAAACAAGAAGGATGGGACTGAATAACCTAAAGCTGTAATTGGACAATTAACTCCAATATGCAAATGGACCAGAAATTATAAAAATGAGAGATCCTATGACTGGTCATCCATTTTGTGACTATTTTGGGTTCATCTTGGGTGCAGGCCTGGCTGGGCTCTTGTGCTGCCCAAGGTGGATCCACTGAGGCCTTTTAATAAATCCCTGCTTTATTCTTTAGCTCCTTCTAGTCTCTGTTCTAGATCAGCCTCCACAAGGCATCAGGGTCCCTCAGGATGTGATTCCACACAATTTAGGAAGAGGGGCATCAGCCCCAAGAGGGACCATGAGGATCAGAGTGCTACAGGCAGGAGTGGATGTAGGAAACCTCTCCAGAGTCACAGCACAGTCCCTCGAGCCCACACTGGCCAAAAAGATGCTTTTTAGGGAGATCTTGTTAATCCATGGGCAGGAGGTCTCCATGGACCCATCTTCGAGTGCTTCTGTAGCATCCTCATCCCTGGAGAAGATGATTCCTGGAGTTAGGGATGATAGGGAAGACACCCCAACCTGGTCTTTAACATACATTTATGGCCTTTCTGCTATTTCTCACCCTTTCCCCTCTGGAAATTACACATTCTCTGAACAGAGAGAGGCATGGTTCTCTCCCAGGATTTTCCTGGGAAACTGTGAGAAAGCTCACAGAAAAGAATGAGAAACAATTCTTGTCTCCACTTGCTGCACCTGCTTGTTGTACACATGTAGAATGTGTTATGGAGATTTGTTTACCAAAGGGTGATTTCTTAATTAGACACTGGTGATGGTGTTTAGGTTTCAATTGACCAATTGGATCTGTCTGTCTGTATCAGACTGTCTACAAGGCCAATGTTTTTTTCTTAATAGGACAGTATAGTAAAATAAAGCAATCAATCAGCCTTCTGCAATCATAGAGTCAATACTCATTATTCCCCATTCAGGGCCCACTGCTACAATATTCTCCAACATCCTGATATTTTCTGATGCCCACTGTGCCAAGAGCTAATTCATGTTACTGGTTTAAAACTGATTCCCTGAGGGTTTCATCCCTTGCTCCAAAGGATTTGGGGGAAGATGGGTCTGTAGTTGTTATACCCAGTTCATTTGTAGCTACTTGGCTACAAATGGGCCAGGGGATAGGACCAGGCATGGGACATTTCACTGCTGTGGATGTAGTCAGTGTCCAGCATATGTTAGATCCTGGAAATATGGAATATTTTGGGTTGGAAGGGAAAGTAAAGATTATCTCTATATAACTCCTTCCATTAGCCCAGGGTGCTCCAAGCCCCATCCAGCCTGGCCTTGGACACTTCCAGGGATCCAGGGGTAGCCACAGCTTCTCTGGGCACCCTGTGCCAGGGCCTCACCACCCTCACATGGAAGAATTCCTTCCCAATATCCCACCCAAATTTTCCCTTTTCAGTTTAAACCCATTCCCTGTGTCCTGTCCATCCCTCATCCCCAGTCCCTCCCCAGCTCTCCTGGAGTGTCTTTGGGCTCTGGAAGGGGCTCTGAGCTTTCTCTGGAGCCTTCTCCTTCCCAGGCTGGGCAGCCCAACCCTCTCAGTCTCCTCTGGAAAAAAGCATTTGAGAAACATTTGTGGGAATGTGACATGTCTGAGGTTCACTGCTCCATCCAGTCTGGCCGGGGTGAGGAGGTTCCAGAGTGGTTTGGGGGGAAGAGGGGGTGGGTGACATCAGGATACACAATCAGCATCATTCTCAAGTGCTGTAGGAATAAAACAAACACTCCTAAAGCAGCTTGTGCATCAGCAATCCAAACTGACACCAGGAGAAGGGAAACCAGGACAACTGGGAAATTTCTACAAGGCGCAATTAATCAGACCCAAAAAGCAAACCACAGCTCTGCCTCTGAGGCAGCAGGAGAAGCAGAGAAGCAGAAAACGAGGCTGAGCCTCTCCCTCTCCCCACACCCAGCATGCAAATCCATCCTGAGCAATTTCTGGAGCAGCAGAAGGTCAGTAATTGATTTGGAGACCCGAATTTCTGACTGCATCACCATGCAGATGTGCTTCCCAGCCTGGCTGGCGGCTGCGCAGCTCCCACTGCAGCAAATGAGCTCTGAATACCAATGGAGAGGGGAAGGAGCACTCCCTTCCCTTGATGGAGGAACAGTGGGGAGATGCTGGGGAAGATGAAACAGGAAAACCTTATAAATATGATTGTCTGGCAAAAGATTTTGAGAATATAGAAACTATAAGTGAGATTGAAATGAAAGCAAGCTTTGAGATACCTTAGTTACTGAACAAGTGGAAAACAATGGTATGGCCAGACTGAAGGTAATCCCCTTTTGCTGAAACAACACCCTCTGCTTGCAGACCGGTCCAAGGAGCAGAGCAGACCCCACTAGCTTGGCAGAAGGGTCCAAAGAGGAGTTTGTAGGGTTTAAAATGTAGCACAGTATGGTAATGTAGTGATTCTTATAGGCTGTATGTAAATGCCATAGGATTTGTATCTTGTACTAGATTGGTTAGTGAGAATTAGAATATTCAACACAGAAGATTTATGGTATTGTAACAAAAACCTCGCTCTCTTACCTCTTTTACTCCTTACCCTCTTACCCTCTTACCCTCTTACTCTCTCACCCTCTCATCCTCTCCACCCCTCTCTTCTCTCAGTCCTGCTCTGAGCTGTGGCTGGCAGCTCCCAGCAGGGCCCTGCACCCAGGCCCTTTGCAATAAACCCCAAATTCCAGCAGGGCCCTGCACCCAGGCCCTGTGCAATAAACCCCAAATCCCAGCAGAGCCCTGCACCCAGGCCCTTTGCAATAAACCCCAAATCCCAGCAGGGCCCTGCACCCAGGCCCTTTGCAATAAACCCCAAATTCCATGCCCTGGCTTCAGAGATCTCTCGTCTTTGTCCATCCTACAGGCTTGTGAGCCCCATGCTCCCCTAAAACTCGGGGGGCTCAGAGCCCCAGAGGAGCCCCCTGAGGGTCTCACAGCCCTTTAATATAGATATACATCAAAGTTCATGTTGGGTCTGATAAATCTTTGCCTGAGAAATGTTCCATTGGAACTTTGTCTTTCAATAAATAAACTACATTTTTTTTTTTGAAAATGAGAGAAAAAAAAAGAAGAAATTATAAAGTTGAGTTCTAATTCCAAACATCTGTATTAATTCAGACGCTTTGGATTTACAGATATATCAGGTGGTTCCACCATTATCTTCAAGTAAGAAATAAAATAAAGAAAGAAACAATAACAATATAAATAATGTAAAAAGAAATCATTAAAAACCACCCCTTTTGAGTCTGTGTTCAAATCAATAATCAAAAATATTGGTTCCCTGTCCAAACTTCAGAGAACCTGGTAATATTTGTTAGGATTTGCATTTTTGATTCTATGACAAGTTAAAAAACCAGATTCCTTAAAAATCTCTGAAGCTTCATGAAACACAGGGAACATTTATTTCTTTGATCCATTGGCACCTTTCTCTCCCAGCCCTGGCGAGGTGATGGCTGCACTGAGGACATCTCTGGGCAGATCCCTGCATCCATCCTATGGAAATCCCTCTGCAGAGCATCCAGCTGTGCCCAGCTGTGTCCAGCTGTGATCTTCCCTCTTTCCAGATGTGCGGGACCCCAACGGGAGCAGCTCCTCCGAAACTTGATTTCCGTCAGAGCTTCCACTGACGGGGTCCAGCAGTCCCGGTTGGATATTTTTAATATTTATATTTTTTTTTTTATTTTCTCTCTTTATTTACCCCAGATGACTTCTCTGGGGGAAGGGCAGCGCGCTGCCGAGGGGCGGAGATTCACAATTTCAAACTCGGGAGGATTCTGCGAACAAAAGGAGCAGGGAAATGAGGAAAATATCGCTGGGGGAGAGACTTGCCAGCGTTTTCTCCGTGTGATTCTTCCCCATGGGAGGGTCCTCAGCAGGGCAAGGAGGACAGGAATGTCTCTTCCCTAGAGGGACAGGCTTCTGGAAAAACAAGCAACAAGACAAGCAACAGTCCCCTCTGCTGGCAAAGCATCTCCAGCATCGTCCGGGGGCTGCTGGGGACAGCAGAGCAGCAGCAGCAGCCCCAGGAGGGTCATGGTTGTCCCCTGGGAGGGTCGGGGTTGTCCCTGGTGCCTGGAGGGGGAATGGAAAGGGGATGAGCCGGCTCGGGGGTCCCCAAGGGCATCATCATCTTTCCGGCTCATCTCCGGCCAGACATCCTGTCTGGCTCCTCGGCCCGGCTCTGGTTTGCCTCTCACGGCCAAGATTGGAGCGCTGTTAAGGAGCCCAGGGAGGGCTGAGGTTGGAGAATCGATCTGGGGTCTTGCTGAGGTGATGCCGTGTGTTTGTCGCAGACATCTTTTGCGGAAAATCCTTTCTTCGGGAGTTTTTCCTCCTGAGAAGCTGAGAGGCCTCAGGAACAAAATGTAAATAATTATCTGCTGCTGGGGAATGCAACAAGTGGATCTGTGATTGGTCTCATGTGGTTGTTTCTAATTAATGGCCAATCACAGTCAGCTGGTTTGGACAGAGAGCCCGACCCACAAACCTTTGTTATTCATTCATTCTTTTTCTATTCTTAGCCAGCCTTCTGATGAAATCCTTTCTTCTATTCTTTTATTATAGTTTTAATATAATATAAATAATAAATTAATAAATCAAGCCTTCTGAAACATGGATCCTCATCTCTTCCCCAATCTGAAAACCCCAGTGAACACCATCACATGTGTTTTTATCTTCCTCCTCCTAATTTCCATTGCACATCTGCTGCAGGGCTGCCCTTCCTCGCTGCCTGCCTGCTCCCACTTTCCTCCTCTTCCCACCTAGGATGTCCAGGAGCCCCCAAAACTGCTGCAAAAAGGCCCCCAGTGCTCATGGCTGGGAAGGAGTGAGAAATTCCTTCCTCCCTGGCCCTGTCCCCCTCTTCCTCCTCCTCCTGCCTTTTGGGGTGCCTGGCCCCTCTGGCTGAGCCAGCAGCAGGACTCAGCAGGATGGGACAAACCCTGAAGCCCAGGGAGGGCTCAGAATACCCCAGGATGGGTTTTTTGGTGTCCCTGGGGGATGTTTGAGCTCAGGATGCCCCAGGATGGGGATGTTGGTGTCACTGAGGGATTCTGGGGATCAGGATGCCCCAGGATGGAGATGTTTGTGTCCCTGGGGGATGTTTGAGCTCAGAATACCCCAGGATGGGGATGTTGGTGTCCCTGGGGGATGTTTGAGCTCAGAATACCCCAGGATGGGGATGTTGGTGCCCCTGAGGGATTTTGGGGATCAGGATGCCCCAGGATGGGGTTTTTGTGTCCCTGAGGGATGATTGAGCTCAGGATGCCCCAGGACAAGAATGTCTGGGTCCCTGGGGGATGCTGAGGATTAGAATGCCGCAGGATAGGGATGTTCTTGTCACTGGGAGATGTTTGAGCTCAGGATGCCCCAGAACAGGGATGTTGGTGTCAGTGAGAGATGTTTGAGCTCAGGATGCCCCAGGATGGGGATGTTGGTGTCCCTGAGGGATTCTGGGGATCAGGGAACCCCAGGATGGAGATGTTGGTGTTACTGGGGGATGTTTGAACTCAGGATGCCCCAGGATGGAGATGTTGGTGTCCCTGGGGGATGATTGAGCTCAGGATGCCCCAGGACAAGGATGTCTGGGTCCCTGGGAGATGCTGAGGATTAGGATGCCCCAGGATCAGGATGCCCCAGGATGGGGATTTTGGTGTCCCTGGGGGATGTTTGAGCTCAGGATGCCCTAGAATGAGGATTTTGGTGTTATTGGGGGATGTCTGAATTCAGGATGCCCCAGGATGAGGATGTTGGTGTCCCTGGGGAATGGGATGTCTGTTCCCCTGAGAGGTTCTTGGGGTCAGAACCCCCTGGGATGGCGCCACTGGGCGGTTCTCAGGGTCAGAACCCCCTGGGAATGGGGGGTTTGTCCCTGTGGGGTGCTCAGGTGGCCTTTCAACAGTGGCACAGCTTTGTAGGAATGTGCTCTTTGTTGATGGAGTGACCGAACTAACTTTTGTTCCTTTTTGTTCCTTGTTTTTGTTCCTTTAAAAAAGAAAGAAGCCCAGAAGTTTCTATTTTTGATTAGGTGAAGAGACATCTCATAGGACTGGGGGACTTCAAACTTCAGGATAGCTAATTGGACAGGAGCTAAAAATTTTGTTTGGGCATTTATTAGAAATTTATTAGAAAAAGAAGAGAACAAAGAAACTAATTGCCTTTGTGAGGTGTTTTACTAGGGGCAGGACGGCTTCTTGTCCTTGGGTCGGTTTTTCTCTGTAAAGAGTTTGTTTATTTTGCTTTTTATTAAAACCTTTTTGTTTCCAACACTGCCACAGAAGCCATTTTGCTGATTTGATGCCTCCTAAGGTGGCTGAGCTATCTTGGGTGTGAAATAGAACTCCAAGAGCTTGTGAGACTCCTATTACTGAGATTTTTGGGGGTGGCAGTTTGAGGGTGCCCTGCAGTCCCAGGGTGGGAGCTGGCACGTGCCTGGCACGGGGCTCATGGCACAGAGTGCTTGGCACGGGCTGGGACGTGACTCTGAGCAGGGCTGGAGGAGCAGGGGGAGGAGGAGGAGGAAGCACAGCTGGGCACTGAGGTCCTTCCAGCCTGAACACAGCTGGGGCTGGGGGGGCTGGGGGTGCCTGTGGGGGTCCCCCGTGCCTTTCCATGCCCTGGACTGCTGGGGCTGGACTGAGCTCCAGCATCTGCAGAGCTTCAGGAAGGGATGGGGATCCTCTGGTGGGTCTCACAGGGGCTGTGCCCTGCTCCTGCCTGCTCCTATCCCTTCTGTCCTGCCTTCTCCTTCCCTTCTCTCCTACCTTCTCCTCTCCCTTCTCTCCCGTCCCTTCCAGCAGCTGGGTGTCCTGTGGGGGTCCCCTGTGCCTTTCCATGCCCTGGCTGCTGGGATTGGGCTGCTTGGCTGGGGAGGACTGAGTCAGAGCATCTCCAGAGCTGCAGGAATGGATGGGGATCCTCTGGTGGGTCTCACAGGGCTGTGCCCTGCTCCTGCCCGCTCCTCTCCTGTAAGAGCCGAAATGAGAGATGCAGGACTCCAGGCAGCTCTCCAAAATGCAGGTTATTGTATTCAAGGTGTCACAGCAGTCCAGGGTCATGGGTGACAGAGCTGTGCCTACAGCTGTCAGCTGCAGAAGAACCGTATCCCTCATTCAGGCACTTACTGATGGTGCCCCACGTTGGGCACCACTGTAAGAGCTGAAATGAGGGATGTGGAACTCCAGGCAGCTCTCCAAAATGCAGTTTATTGTATCCAAGGTGTCACAGCAGTCCAGGGTCATGGGTGACAGAGCT
>JAWWEX010000182.1:109795188-109819880 GCA_035583215.1 Arremon brunneinucha | reverse complement strand
CATAAAATAATAAATCAAGCCTTCTGAAACATGGAGTCAGATCCTCGTCTCTTCCCTCATCCTCGGACCCCTGTGAATGCCATCACAGGAATCAAATCCTGGTGCTAAATCCTTTCCTTCCCTGCTAGAACTGGGAAGAAATCAAGAACAACGAGGCAAATTTCACCTCACCCTGTGGCACTTGGCAAATCTCAAGATTTTTGCACCAAGATCAGTCCCTGCCCTTGCTTGTCCTGTGGGTGGGATGGGGAAAATGGTAAAAAAACTCCAAAAGGGATTTTCCCAGGAAATATGGCGGGGTATATACAGCCATCCCGAAGCTTGAAATATTCCTTTTAGCTCAGGGCAGGGGCTCAGCTTGGCTCTAGTGTGACATCCTGGCTTTTCCCACTCAGGAAGATTTTTTTTTGGTGGTTTATTTTTTGCCCAAAGGAAGGATTTCCAGGAGCACCACAACCTCTCATCCTCCACAGAGGTGCTGGAGGCTGCAGCTCCTCCCTGCAGAGCCCCTGGGACATCCTTCCTCTGCCACCCTCTCCTCCTGCATGGCAAGGAGCTCTCTGATAAATAATTCCCTTTTTTTTTGGCTGATTTCATGCTGTTACTAGGAAACCTCCTGGCATCCCTGGGACTGTAACTCGGGGCAGGCTGGCAGCTAATGGAGATAATTAAGATTTTATAGGCACCTTTCTGAAGGAGCTGGCCAATGGGGGTCTCAGAGGGCTGGGGTCCTCTGTCTGTGCTGAGTGGGCTTGGAAGAGGCCCAGGGAAAGGAAAATAACTTCTTCAGGACTTTGCTGGAGCTGTATTGAGACTGGAGCAAACTAAAAGCTGAGGAACAAACCAAAAAGCTAAGGAGCATTTCCAGGTGCTGGATTTCAATGGTCATCTCCGTTCCTGGCATGGGACAGCAACTCCCAGGCAAAATTTGGGAGATTTCATGAGTCAGGGACATTCCTAAGATGTGGTTTGGTGTGGCTACTGTTTTGTAATTAATAATATGGGCTTGATCAGATTGGGCACTTGGCCTTAGGCCAGAGGATGGGTCTTGGTTGCTGGTGAAGACACAGTTCCTGCTGTTCCCATCCAAATGAGTGATTCCTCTGCTGGGGGAGAGGTTTGTGTGTCACAAGTCAAGAAAACTTCTCCCCTACAGCCTTGGCTTAAAAGTGCACTGGGGAATTGTCCCTTTGCACTGGAGTTGTCCCTTTGCAAGATCCCTGAGAGGTTTGTGTGTCACAAGTCAAGAAAACCTCGCCTCTACAGCCCTGGCTTAAAAATGCACTGGAATTGTCCCTTTGCACTGGAATTGTCCCTTTGCAAGATCTCTGAGTCCTCAGTGATTTCTCTGTAGGAAAGGATTCTTGAACTCTGTCCTGGCTGGGTTTTCTGGGCTCTCTGGGTGAACTGAACAGCACCAGGGTCACTCCTGTGCCCGGCATTCCAGCTGGTACAACCCACACAGGTTGGTATTGTGATAGATGAGTACTGTGATGATTGACTCTCACAATTAAAGGGCAAATATCATGTATATAGGTTAAGAAAAGTTTTATAGATTTATAGTTACGTTGTACTCCCCTCATGTGGTTATCAAGGGACAGCTGGGTTGGGATATCTGGTAGGGCTGACTTGTCACTGTGATGACACCTGAGCTCCAGTCAGGGTTTGAGGAGGATATCTCCACCCCTGGACAGCAAAGAAGGGGTTGATGGACAGAACTTTGGGAGGGGTTAAAGGGTTAAAAAGGGAAAACCTCCCTTGTGAGGGAGCTGAGCACATGTCAGGGAAAATCTTTTGCTCCCAGCGCCGTAACCCTTTTTCTCTATTCAGTCTTCTGTTGTATTTTTGACAAGGTTGAATAAACCTTCCTAAATTATGAAAAGTGAGTAGCTATTTCTCACAATATGGTTAAACCCTCATACCCAAAGAGGGTAGCAGCACCCAGGCTGGCAGTTTGGGATGATTCCTGGTTCCTAAAACTCCTGAACCCAACCTGCTGGTTGGGCTGGACCCGCACCATGCCAGGAACCTCATGGAGCAGGCAGAGCCCAGCCTTGGCAAGGCATTCAAGGCACCAAAGCTTGGGCTGGAATTGGCAGCCTGGGAAGGGAGCAGCACACTCTGAAAAGCTGCTGCCTTCACAGGATGAGTCTGAGAGGATTGAGAACTTGATCCCCCGATCTGGTTAGGAGCCTTGCAACAGGATTACAGTTGTGATTCGCCTGCAGGACAAGATTTCCTCCAAAATCCCAGTCCCAGCAGCTCCCAGGGTGGTGCAGGATGTGCTGAGCCTGCCAAGATGTTCACACCTGGGAGCCCAGGAGGGGCTCAGCTGCATCTCCAGCTGAGCACCCACAGCAGGGACCATCCCTGTCAGGACCCAGGACATCCCTCTGGCTGTCCTGAGCAGCCAAGACCCCTCCAGGGGGCTCAGAGACCCTGGCACAGAGCTCAGAAATGCCTGTGGTTTTGATTATAACCCATGGAGCAAGTTACCAACCTTAGATGAAGATCTGCAAGCCACGACAAATTAAGTAGAATAATAGTGAATTTATCACAAGGTGAAAAAGCAGATTTTGGGGTTTTTAGAATGGAGATTCAGGGGGGCAAGATGGAGGAATTTGTGCGTGTCCAGCCTTTTTCCTTCTTCTTCTTCTTCTTGGCCTCCATCTTCTGCTGTGATGTTGGCACTTTTGGATTGGCTTAGAGTAGAAGCTCACTGTCTAACATAGGTGATAGGTATTGGGAAGTAATTGTAAACATTGCACACATAGTTTTTAGTATAAAACTATATATATGTAGTTTATATATACTATATACTACGTGTATGTACTATATATACGTGTGTGTATATATATATATATATACACGTAGTTTTCAGTATAAAGACATAGCACTGCCCTGGGGACAGGCAGGGTGCCTGGAACTGTCCTGTTGAGCAGACCTCAGCTGGACAGGAGAAAGAATTTTATAGATAAGATACAATAAACAACCTTGAGACCAAGAAATGAAGATCCCTGACTGCTTCTTCAAGCACCAGGCTTGAAGAAAAGGGAAAAGAGACTTTCCAACTTTTCTCGGGGTCACTCTGACCAGCTAAAGATCCTGACAATCCCACAAGTCATTTCCCACCGTATAACCACAGGATAATCCCTCCAGTCCTCTCCCTGGAGTGGCAGGATGGAGCTGACCTTTGCAGATCTCCACGGGGCACTGTCAGCAGCATTCCTGCTTCCACTGAGCTGCCTCCTTGGCTACCGGGGCTGGGAGCTGAAACAAGTCCCTCTGTCCCCCCCTGAGCCATCCCCATCCAGGAGAGATCCCCCCAGAGCACATGGCATTTCTGGAGCAGCTCCTTCCTGCCCCCATTGTTGCTGGGAAAGGCAGACAATGATCTAAGAATGCAAAACTCCTGAAACCCCTCCAGAAAGCCGAAATTTATGAGCAGCCTGTTCCAGCTGGCAGAGGGAAGCTGTCAGTGGAACAAAAACATTGTGTAATAACCTCCCTCCTCCCCCTCATCCCCCTCTGGGGGGAGCTGAGACAGCCACAAGGGAGAGGGGGGCTCGGGGAAGCAGCAGTGGTGAAGCACTGATCATTCCTCACTGAGAATGGATGGGGTTGGAAGGGAAAATAAAGATTATCTCATTCCAACCTCCACCTTCCACCATCCCAGGCTGCTCCAAGCCCTGTCCAGCCTGGCCTTGGACACTTCCTGGGATCCAGGGGCAGCCACAACTTGGGCACTGCAGACCCTTCTCAGTGGCTGCCCCAGAGAATTTTAAAACACATTTAGGTGCTGATGGCAACAGTGTCCAGAATGGTTTGTCTGACCACAGGGGCTCTGCAATATCCACCTTTTCCAAGCATGGGGCCAGTCCAGGTCTTGGCTGCTCTGAAAGATGGGTGAATGAAGGTGGTTTCCTGATCCTTCTTCATAAAATAGATTGAAAAAGTGAAAGGCTGAAAGCAGGAGTTTGGCCCAAATGCAGTTGTTGTTTTTGCTTACCTTAAATTCCACATTTACTTTTCACCTTAACTTTCCAACCACTGGAACATGGGGCTGCCAGGAGTGAGTGTGATCATCCAGGAGTGAGTGTGATCATCTGGTCCAGGTCTTGGCTGCTGTGAGTGATGGGTGAATGAAGGTGGTTTCTTGATCCTTCTTCATAAAACAGATTGAAAAGATGAAAGCAGGAGTTTGGCCCAAATTCAGCTGTTGCTTACCTTAATTTCCACATTTGCATTTCACCTTAACTTTCCAGCCCTGGAATCTGGGGCTCCCAGGAGTGAGTGTGATCATCCAGGAGTGAGTGTGATCATCCAGTCCAGGTCTTGGCTGCTCTGAACGATGGGTGAATGAAGTTGGTTTCCTGATCCTTCTTCATTAAATAGATTGAAAAGGTGAAAGGCTGAAAGCAGGAATTTGGCCCAAATTCAATTGTTGCTTACCTTAAATTCCACATTTACATTTCACTTTAACTTTCCAACCCTGGAATCTGGGGCTCCCAGGAGTGAGTGTGATCATCCAGGAGTGTCCCAAGGAATGTCATCGGGAATGTCCCAAGTCTGGAGAGGACAGGGAAGTGCTGCCCTCACCTTCCCAGATTTCCCACGTCACAAGGAGATGAGTGAGGATTTTTGGAGTGGTTTGCACGTCTTTGGGTGCTGCATCTGGTTTGTGAGTGCTGCCAGAGGGGTGGTTTCTGCTGGGTTTTGGGATGTCTCACTCCCATCCCCTCAGACACAACACTTGGTTGTAAAACGTGCGGCGGGGGAAGCGAGCCTGGCTCCGGTCCTGGTGTGGAGCCTGCCACCTCCTCCTTGCAATCCCTTGTTTTTGCCTTCCCCCTCCTCCTGTCTGCCTTGATCTGAAGGAAAACCCACTCAGCAGAGAGTGCCAGGCTGTGAAATAAACCCACGAGGTGCTGGGAATACTCCAGCTGGGATTTGTTCCCATATGTATCCATATCTATATCATCTACATCTATAAAAAAGGTTAAACTGTGACAGTTGAAATTCTGTGTAGCAGAGCCAACCCGAAAATTCAGTCATTAAATCCTTAAATGTGTCATTCCTTGGCTTTCCTGGTGCAAGGGGAACCAGAGTGGCTTTCTGTGACAGTCTCTCCACTGAATTTAATTAAGGTTTTATGGAGGTGATTGTGAGAGACCTCGAATCACTCACTGATTATGGGATATCACATCCCATGCCAAAAGAGTAAGGAATGAGACACTTTCCTGGGAACAATGAGCCTTTTCATCATTTCTGCTGTGGGCCTGTGGCAGAGGAGCAAGGTCCTGTCCATTACCAGGTCATGGCAGCTCACGCCAGGGAGAGCAGCCAGCTGAGGGTGAAGTAAAATGTGTAAAATTGCTTTGTGCTTCCTCTTGATTGACCCAAAGGAAGTAAAAAGGAAAAAGAAACCCAGCCCAATTAATTTTTAACTGGTTTTTTTTTATGGTAAGAAATGTAGAGCTTTGGACTGACTAAAATTTCAGGGATTGGGTCTAACTGAAAAAAAGAAAGTGGAAAAGTTTTATTAAGGCTCCTTCAAGGAAAAATTTTTAACAGTTAACAGCAAGACAATGTTTGAATGAAAATGAAGTGCTAATGTCGCAGCTGTAATTTAAAATTTTTAGAACTAATTTTGCAGAATCCCAGAATGGTTTGGGTTGGAAGGGACCTTAAAGTTCATCCAATTCCAATACCCAGCCATAGGCAGGGACACCTTCCACTCTCCCAGGTTGCTCCAAGCCCCATCCAGCCTGGCCTTGGACACTTCCAGGGATCCAGGGGCGGCCACAGCTTCTCTGGGCACCCTGTGCCAGGGCCTCACCACCCTCACAAGGAACAACTTCCTCCTAAGTGATGCATTTAGGTTTTGAGTAAAAGCAAAGTTTATCCTATTAAAATGCTAGACTGATTCCCCCCCCCCCCCGCCCCCCCTTTAAAATTTACATTGAGCTTTTAGGGGTAAGCAAAAATAATTTGAAATTTATTTTCCAGTTATTCTGGAGAAATCCATGGTCCTCCAGCCTGGCCACCTAAATTAAAACTGCAGTTCATTATTCCTATGGATTAGTCTCAAACTGGCTCTTCCATTTCACGAGCAATGTGTCTCACTGCTGAGTGGCTGAGGACAGCACTGGAATCAGTGCCCAGAAGATTCCTGCTTCCGAGAGATGGAGCAGCAGCCACTGGTGCTCCAGATGGAGATGCAGCTTTGATCTGTTGGTCTACAAAGAAAGCACTTTTTGGATGGACTTCAGCAGAACCAACCTTGATTTCCACCAGCTTTTCTCTCCAGGCATCTGGGAGAGGGAATGTGGCTCTAAGCCACAGGAGGGGAACCAACACTTGAGGGTTTGAATCATCTCATTATGGACAGTTGAGATCTGCAGGCTTCTGTCTGGGAGTTTTGTGGTGGGAGCAATGACCTGTCCTCATGTTTCTCAAATCTGACCCAAAAATTGGGTGACTTTTAATTTTAAATGAAATTCAGCAAAAATCAGACCTATTTCTATCTATTTTTTCCTCTCTAGCCTGATATATTTGAAGTGCCTGGACCCACTTTTCACTCAATGGCTAACTAACATAAAACATAACTTTATTTTATTTTTTTTTTTTGCTTTCTTTCCCATAGGTTTTTGTCCAAACACACCATATGTGCTCCAACCTTATTTTCCTCCCATCTCTCCTGGACTGCCGGAGGTGGAGCTGATGGGCTTGAATGGATACAAAAAACCTGCCAGGAAAAAACCTGGCACACCTGTAACCCTGGAACACACCATCCTGGTGCTTCCCCAACACACTGAGAGACCAGAGGCAGAAATCAATACAGACAGAGGTTTTATAATTAAAAAATTGTGCATTTTGACAAACAGCTGGCAGTTACACTCATCCCTCTTCCCCCCTAATGCAGAAAATAAATGTCTGGAACCCAGACGTCTGATTTTCTACAGCCACGTGTAATGATCCACTAAGACTGTGCTTGAATTAACCCCTGCTTTTGACTTCCAGACAAGAGCCCAAAGGCAGGCCCACCCTGTAATCCACTCCATTTGACCCCAGAGAGAACCAATCCCCCTTTCCAAGGCATTATTTTCATGAAAAAAACATCATTTCTATCTTCTGATTGAAAACATGTCTAAAAATCAACATGTGGGACACAAAACTGATTTATTTTTATGAAAAAGTAAACAAAGAAGAATTTTAATGAGGTGGTTTTTTCTTTTTTTTTTCCCAAGATGTCCACGGGGAAGTAAGGCTGTTCCTAGTAAACTGAACGGCACCGTGGCTGGTTGTCCTGTCCAGAGGCCAAGTGACAACCCAAAATAAACCCAGAGTCTGGTCACAACCCAAAATAAACCTTCCTCACCTGGGGAGCACAAGAATCAGCACCCAGGCATGGTGCTGATGGTATAGACAATGCTCTGGTGCCTAAAATTCCTCCTTCCTTAGCAGAAAGAAAAGATGAGGGAGCTTTGGGGTGGCTGGTTGCTTGTCCAGAGGCCAAGTGACAGCCTGGTCACAACCCAAAATAAAATTTCCTCACCTGGGGAGCACAAGATTCAGCACCCAGGTGTGGTGCTGATGGTATAGATAAAGCTCCTCCTTTCTTAGCAGAAAGAAAAGATACTCAGGGAGCTTTGGGGTGGATGGGGAGGCATCACCCAGGGGTTGTGGGCATGGAGGACTCGTCTCATCTCAAAGCCCGCAGACTCACACATCTGTGAACCCTTTAATTTGTCCCTACTGTGCAGACCTGTGGAGGAACACAAATTATTTGTCCTCTCTGCACCAATCTAGAGCTCTCTGTGGAGCCCCAGGTGTGAAAACCTCCTTGCATCTTCCCAGGCACATCGGATCCTCGCCGGATCGCGGTTCCCATCGTGTTTCGGAACAAAGGCGTGAACCCAAACAGAAGCCTCACGGGAGAGGCACCCTGTGGGCTCAGATGGACACACAGCGACTGACAAACACACACACAGAGCTCACAGACAGCTACAGGCACATCGACACAGCCACAGCTTCCAGAGCAGTGGGGCTGCTCCTCCTGCTCCTCCCCAGGCCTTGGGCACAGCCAGGCCTGCTCAGCCAAGAGCTGCTCCTGCTCGGGCACATGGGGAGGAGCTGAGCTGGGCTGAGATCCTAGAATGGGTTGGACAGGACCAGAAAGATCATCTGATTCCAACCCTCCTGCCATGGGTATGGGACACCATGAGCAGGATTGTTCCACTCTGACAGGGTCAGGAGCGGGGTGGGCACAGGGGGGAAAGCCTGAAGGCATCCACACTTGATCTGCACTGTCTTGGGTGCCAGGAGTCCCAAAATTGCCATGGCAAGACCTCTGGAGTCCCTTGTTGGGCAGCCCCAGAGGTCTCTGCCCCCCATGCCAGGTACAGGCAGCTGTGTGCACTGAAAGGCAAGAAAACACAGCATCCATCTCACATTCTGCTGGGCAGGGAGGGAACCCCCCGTGTTGCTGCAGGTCCAAAGCTCATCACAGTAATTTCTCCCTTTAATTTTAAGTCCCATTTTGAGTTTGTAACCCAAAAATCCCCTTTCTCCTCTTGAAGTCCCTCTCTCTGATGGATGTGTGCTGCTACAGAGGATCCAGGGTTTGCTGGTGCTGCTGTTGGGGGGTGTCAGCCTGGGGATTTTCCTCACAGGAAACATCTTGGGTACAACATTTCCTTGTTTGCAGGGTGAACCACAGAGTGTCTTGGGGCTGACAACAGGATCCAACAGGATCAGAAACATGTATTGCTCTGGGTATGACTTCCAGGGCACACAGGAGACTTCTGGTCAGCTGGAATCTCTGAATGTGCCCACGGTGAGTCCATCATCTATACCACAGGCAAAATGAAGCTGCAGTGCCCTGGACTCTACGGAGCAATCCAACAAACACATCTTCTCACCACTTCTTGGGGCTGGTACCATTTAACCCACAGTCCTCTGCTTGATGGGAGGGCTCCTTCCTACTGGAAATCAACTTCCCACCTGAAACAGCCCCATGGATCCCACGCTTGGAGCAGCAGAGGCTGAGGGCTGGTGCCCAAGGGAACATTCATGGAGGAAAGTGATGTTGCTCCAGCCTGGGAGGAGGGGAAGGGGAAGGGAAGAGGAATTTTGCTTTGTGGCTGATTTTTGACCCCTTCTTTGATTTTTAAGCACAACCACCCACATCAAGCTGCATCCTGTGGGAGGAAGAGGAGGAGAAGGGCCTTGGCAAAGGAGCTGAGTGCGTGTGTCAGGTCTGGATGCTCGCCAGGCTTCTTCCACGCAGGTCCTGCCTTCCCCCATGAGCATCCCCAGGCCGTTCCAGTGCCAATCTCCACTCTGCCACCAAGACCAGCTGCAGCTTCCCAGGGAAGCTCTCTCCTTGCTGGCCTCTTGAGGCAGAGAGAGCCCTCTCCCCTTTCCTCCCCCATCCTTCCCTCTCCTTTCCCCTCCCCGTTCAGCACAGCGAGAACCGGCGGGAGTTGATGTTCATCTTAGTGACCCCGATGAGCTTGAGGGGCGTGGAGAGGCTGAAGGAGCTGACCAGGGGGAAGTCACAGAAGAGGTCGGCGAGCTCGTCCCTCTCCTCCAGCTCGAAGGTGGCATCGTTGAGCATGCGCTGGTGCAGGTGGCACGTCTGCTCAATCTTCAGCTTGTTGATGTCGCTGCGCAGCCGCATCAGCTGCCTGGCCAGCTGCTGGTCCTGCAGGCGCATTTCTGCCTGGAAAAGGGGAGGGGAGAGGGGTTTTAGTGGTGAATTTGCTGCCTCCCTGATCAAGGCTTGTCCCAGATTGCAAGGCAATGTTGGAATATTACCAATATAGGTGGACGGGACGTGCTTGAGCTAGCCTGGCCCTTGCTGCTGAACCAAATAGTGGCAACTGTGGTGTTTTCACCCCAGAGACACTTTTGTCTGGCTGGGTGTGTGGTGTTTCACCCCAGAGACACTTTTGGCTAGTTGGGTGTTCCAGCTGGGTGCATGGAGACAAGTCCAGGCACGCAGGAGCTCTGGTGGTGGTGCGATAGAGCTTTCTCCATAACAGGGTCTGCTCCTCAGGTTACCTCTGGTGGAGAAACTTTAAGGTGATGGTGAAGGAAAGGAGTCGGTTCTGATGGAGGGTTTGGATCCAGAGCTTTATTCTGGCCCACAGGTCTTTGAATCCAGCAACAGCTCCAACAGAACTCCCCAAACCTTGTGGTTGCTGTTCCTTTTAACCCAGAGAGAGGGGCAGGGAAGGGATAGGAAGCCACCAACCAGGTACAGGAGAAGAGATCTTAAGGGACAAAGGACCCCTGGATGGTCCAATGTCCCCCTGGGGGTAGATGGCATCCTTTGAATCTGCCAATCACTCAATGCCCTTCTGGAATTCCAGGATTGATAGACAGTGCTCGGAAGGGTCAGGGAAGGGAAAGGAGAGGCGATTGACACACCTGGGAAGGAATGATCAGTGGAAGGACCCGAGGTTCTGAGGTAAATCCTGAAATCACAATGCAATAAGGCAAGATTTATTCTATTTGCCATCTCTATGGCAGTAGTCTTCTGTTAAGTGGGCAGTTTTCCTTATCTCTCCCACACCCACTCCTCCCTCTGGGGGGGAACATCTGCTGATAACAGACTATTGAATGTCACTGCATGGCTAATAAGAACTACAGCATCTCATTGGGAGATGCTCCACCCAGAGGGAGGAGCCAAGCATTCCTACCTGGATATAATCTGGAGATTCTGGAATACCAACACAGCTTCTCCACTGGATTTCCCAGAGGAACAGCAGCTGCCTCTTCCACTGGATCTTTGGATCCTTTTCTACAGGATCCCTGTTCCAGCAGACCCAGACCTGACACTCCAGGAGGGCTGCAGCCACAATTCCAATTGGACTGCTACCAACTCCCTGACCCACAGGGTGTCAAGTTGTGTTCTGACTCTGTCAGTGTTGTTTTAGTTTACTGCATTGTTTACTTTCTCCTTTTATTTTCTTCCCTATTAAAGAACTGTTATTTCCTGCTCCCATAATTTTTGCCAGAGAGGCCCTTAATTTAAAATTTATAGCAATTTGGAGGTGGGGGAGGGTTTACATTCTCCATTTCAGGGGAGGCTCCTGCCTTCCTTAGCAGACACTTGTCTTTCCAAACCAAGACAAGTCTGAGGTGTTTTAAAAAAATATGACATGGTTGACAAGGTGGTGTAGGGTCATAGGTTGGACTCAGTCTCAAAGATCTTTTCTAACCTAGCTGATTCTGTGAACTCATCTAGAGGTGCTTGATCTGTGAGGGAGACAGGGATCTTCCAAGCCAGCAATGCATCCCAAAAGATAACCAGATCAGGATGGGGAATTTTTAACAGTCGAGAAATTCTGTGCCTGCTTGTGTTTTCAGGAGCTCCAGGAAAGTGGAATTAAAGCTGTGCCAAGGCTGTTGGCTTGGGTATCTGTCAGGCTTCAGAGCCTCCATCTCAACATTAAACAAAGCCCAAATTAATTTTGCTCATAAGGCAGCAGCCACAGAGAGACAGAGCAATTAGAGGTGGAAAAGACCAATTAAAAGAACACCAAATAACTGATCCCCAAATACTCAGCCTGGATTTCCAGCCTGCATAAATCAGAGCTGGCCCATGACAGAGGCCACTTCCCCTGTGGTTTATTTTATCTCAGTGATTTGAAGTGGCTCTCAGGATGAGATCTCCATGGTTTCCCACAGGACAGAGAACTACAACCTCCAAGCTAATGATTTAAGTGTTTTGGAGGTATTTTTTTCTCCCCTGGCACCTGGCTTGAGAAGGTGGAAGATTCAGAAGTAATGAAATAAAAAAGGTCTTTTATTAAAAAAAAGACATTCTAACTCATAATTAAGAAAATTCATTGCCACAGGATGCTGTGGGTAGTGAAGGAAGGAGTGAACACTTGGTCTGGGAATCGGCCTGGCAAAAAAGGAGCAAGCAGGGCTGGAAAAGCAAATCAAGACAATTCCCACTTCCCACCCCACTTCCCTCCTCAATCCATATTCTGTGGATTGAGCCACAGAAAAGCAACAAAACCACAAAAGCTACAAAGAAAAGAAGCTGAACAGGCTTACCAGAAGGGGCTGGAACAGGATGATCTCCAAGGCCCCTTCCAACTCAGCCAGTTCTAGGAATCTGTGACTCTGTGTTTTAGGATAAATTTCCCTTTCCTGGATGTGATCAGACCATATCAGTTTCCCTCCCGGCCTGGAAATTAGCTGCTCAGTTTGTGGGTGCAGATGCAGCTCTGGGGAAAGGGAGTGAATTATTCCTGGCCTGGTGGCTTGTGCATGAAGATGCAGAAGGGAAGCGAGGAAGGAAAGTTCCCCTAGAGAGACCCCACAAAGACTCTGATATTCCCACATGAGACCTTTCCATGACCCCTTTCCAAGTGCTGCTGCAAGGATGGTGTGAACCACAGCAGCCTTGGGGTTGCTTTAGCTTGTGCCATAATCCCTCCTCCTCCAGGCAAGCAGAGAATCCCAGAATGGTTTGGGTTGGAAGAAACTTTAAAACTCACCCAGTGCCACCCCCTGCCATGGGCAGGGACACCTTCCACTATCCCAGGTTGTTCCAAGCCCCATCCAACCTGGCCATGGACACTGCTAGGGATGGGAACCTGTGCCAGGGTCTCACCACTCTCACAGGGAAGAATTCTTTTCTAATATCTAAATCCCTTCAAACCCAAACCATTCTATGACTCTCTGACACTACAGAGGCACCCTGGAGGACCCTGCCTGATGAAATAAGACTCCAGCTTGGCTGTCTGGAGAGGATTAAGCCACCTTTGTACCAATCTCTGAGTGAATCTCTCTCTCTCTCTCTCAGGATATCTCTCTGAAATTGTGGTCATTTACCTTTATCAAAAAAACCCCACTATTTCCTCTCAAACCTCATAACCTGTGCTCCCAGCAGAGCAATGCCACTTGGCAGTTTTTATTCTTTCACCTGTGTTACAATAAAAACAAAAAAACCCTATTCTGTTGATGTTTGCCCTGTCTCACAACAAACGCTGACATTTTATCAGGAGATGATCACAGGTGTTATTGAAGTGACCCTGGGTCATTCTTTCTTCTTGGTGTATCAAGTTACCTAAGAAAAGCCAACAAAGGCTTTCATTGAATATTTGGAAGAATGTGCGATTAAAAAAGCCTCTGCTGCCAAAAAAAAAAGAAAAAAAACCCTCAACAACATTTAAAAGAGAATTATGAGGCCATTGTGCAGAGAGCTGTGAGTTATAGGTGCTTTTTTTCTCTTGCAAACCAGCTTTACATTTTTTGACTGGTTCTTGTTTTCCCTCTTTTGAGGAATGCGTTTGATTTCCCACAAGCTGGAAGGCAAAGCCCTCTAGAAAATAAAGATAAGGAACAAAGCCTGGCAGTGGTTGACTGAAACCACGTGGATGTGGCACTTGGGGACATGGTTTAGTGGCAGCCTTGGCAGTGCTGGGTTAAGAGCTGGACTCAATGATCTTTGAGGGCTTTTCCTTAAGAATTCCATGTTTCTATGAGGGGATGATGTGCGGAAGGAGGGGATGGAAGATGGGATGAGGGCTGGCACTGCCTGTGCTCCTTGGAAGGCTGCCTTGTCTTCCCAAGGGCTTGGGAGTTCCTTGCTTGGTGACAGGTCCTGTGGAGGCAGCTGGGCAGAGCACCAAAGTGGAGCTGCTCTGCAGGGCATGAACTCTCACTCCCCACACTCATCCCTGGGGCTTGGCTTGAGATACAAACCCCCTGTCCTGCGTCCATGTCCCATTAAACACTGCTCTGTTCAAATACCCCCAGAATATTGAGAGGAATTTCAGCCAGAACCCAGAAATCCTCATTCTCCTTCCCTTTCCCACAGACTCTGCACAAATACTAAAGCCATTCCCCCGTCCCATGCTGAGGACCAAACAATCACTGGAAAGGATGAGTGATGTCCCTTTAAAAGCAGCAGAGTTGTCAGGCCAGCAGAGCTCCACAAATCTGGCAATGAATAATGGGATTACAGGGGCCACACCACGGGGAGCTGTGGGGTTTTTGGTTTGCAGGGTTCACCCAGGAGGTAAATCCACACTCCAGTTTGTCCATGTGAGGCAGCAGCAGGATCCCACACACGGCTGCAGCATCCTGGAGAAACCCATGGGGAGCATCCAGCAGAAGCCAGGCTTTGGATTTCCTTTGATCTTCTCATGGCCAGGGCAGAAAGAACCTTAAGTGTGTCTTGCTTATGAAAATCAACATTTTAACACATTCTGCCTCTCTCTGCGTACCAAACCCCAGGTGTTTCTCACCAGCATGGGTGGGGAATGTTGTTGGAAAGGACAGGATGCCAGGTTGAACTTCCCAGTGTGGAAGGGGAACCAAACTCAGGTCCTTCCTGGCAGGGAAGCAAATGCTGGATTTAAAAGCAAAGTTGGACCACCAGAACTTAGGAACCTAGTGGGGATTTTCTGCTTGGATTGAGCCTCAGAGTCTCCCAGGGATGTTGAACAGAGGTAAGCGAGAAAAAGCTCTGGATATATCCTTTCCTGATTACCAGTCTAGGTGGCTCATCCTAAATAGCTACAAGCAATTGCCTTCCATTTTGCCTTTCAGCAGACAGGAAGACCATTAATTTTCCCATTTCCAGCAGCCCATCTTTTCTCTGCATTGCTTTTGGGGGATTTTCAGCAGGCAGCACCTCAAGGCATGGAGATGAGGAGCTCTTTGAGATTTCCCTCTCATTCCAAAAGAGAAGAATCCCATGAATGAAGTCCCTGCCTGGTCCATGAAGCTCAGGGGGTTGATCTGTGGAGAGGCAGCTGCTCCCACAGGGCCAGCCCTTTTTTATTTCCAAAAGATCAAAAGAAACTGAAATGTCAATTGGCACTTTCCTGAGTGCCAGCACAAAGAAGCACAGGCCACTTGTCACATCCTTGCCCAACCCTTCAGACAAGTCCACATTGTCTGTGTTTTGGTTTGGGGCTTCTTCAGAGGTGCTCAGGTACTGAGATATCGCCCTGTCATTGCTAATTTTAGGTGCTCACACCCTTATGGTGCAACCCACAGCCCCAGATGAGTTATCCCAACTCCTTCTGGAGTGCCTGGGAGTTCTCCACCACCACCAGGAGAGCTTTCTTTGCAATCTGGACCATGTTGTGGGTCCCAAATCTCACTTTTCTTCAGTGTTTTTTAGGCTGCTTTGGCTCCCTCTCTCCCCAAAGCAGTGGCTGCACCCAAACTGACCCTTGGGGATGATCCTGTTCCATAATAAATCCTAAACTCTTCCCTAGTTTCAGCAATTTAACAGTAGAGGTCACAGAATGGTTTGAGTTATCCCTGCTCCTTCTGGAGTGCCTGGGCGTTCTCCACCACCACCAGGAGAGCTTTCTTTGCCAGCTGGACCGTGTTGTAGGTCCCAAATCTCACTTATCCTCACTGTTGGCTCCCTCTCTCCCCAAAACAGAGTGGCTGCACCCAAACTGACCCTTGGGGATGGTCCTGTTCCATAATAAATCCTAAACTCTTCCCTAGTTTCAGCAATTTAACACTAGAGGTCACAGAGTCACAGAATGGTTTGGGTTGGCAAGGACCTTAAAGCTCATCCTGTTCCACCCCCTGCCATGGGCAGGGACACCTCCCACTGTCCCAGGTTGCTCCAAGCATTGTCCAACCTGGCCTTGGACACTTCCAAGGGTGGGGACACCACAGCTTCTCTGGGCACCCTGTGCCAGGGCCTCCCCACGCTCATAATGAGGAAATTTGGTGCTGCATTGTTGTTTAAATTCACTCAAGCACTTGTACAGCCAATATGAGTATCCCAAATGGAAATAAAAACACTTCATATTATTTTTTTTTTAATCTGACCAACTGGACACAGGTGTTTTATGATTTCCCAGACATTTGTGTTCCTTTTCAGGTCTTTTCTGCATTCTGGCTCACACCCCTCAGATTTCAGTGCCAAACTGGTGAATTTGAGATAGAAAACTCATTTTTCCTAAAAGGACAAAGTTAGAACTATTCTAAGATATGTCTATTCACAGGGTTGTACTTTAACCATACTTAGGAGGGAGAGGACTTTGAGTGCTTAATTTTATAACTTATAAAGCCTGGCAAATTTCAAAAGCAAAGAGCAAAGGGTGACCCCTCCAGCCCTCGAGTCTGTCACCATCCCTGGGCTGGCGATGGTTTTGCTCTCAGCACAGACGAGGAGCTGCCACACTTGACAGTGCAAAGGCAAACACAAGGGCAGGGAGGAGGCAGGAGGAGCTGGGGAGGGAAATGCTCCAGCCCCGGGGCAGCTCAGCACATGCTGAGAGCTGCAATTTGCTCCTACACCTCCACAGAGCCTCTCAGCACAAAAACAAGAGCAGTTTGCATGTCTGAATAAATCAGCTTCTCGGGGGCAGGTTCTCAGCAGGGCCCAACTGAGGCTCTGTGGGTTTGTGTCAGTCCCACAAACCTGGGTCTGGCATGGGTCACCTGAGGTGACAGGCCCAGAAAAGCAGATTTTTGGGTTTGTTCTTGCTGGAATGGCTCTTGAGGTATTAAAAAGTCTTTTTTCTCAGCTTTGCACTCAAAGAAGTTGGGATTCTTCAGCTTTGATTTTTAAGGTTGTTTATTTTCTCTTATCTCATACATTTTCTTTTGGACTTGTGGAGTCTGTCCAGCAGGTCAGGTTGAGGCACACTGCTCTCAGGGTGGTGTTATCTTTTTATACTAAAAACTACATGTACTTTATTTACAATAATTTTTAAATACTTATTACCTAAGTTAGACAGTTTGTCTTTATCTTTAACAGTTCGCCTTTATCTTAAACTAATTTAAAAGTGTTACTGCCACATCAGAAGATGGAGGACAAGAAGAAGAAGAAGAAGAAAGACAGGACACATTTAGATTCTTTCATTTTCTTTTTGAACTTCTAGTCCAAAAACTTTAAAATTTTACTTTTTCACCCTGTGATAAATTTACTATAATTTAATTCAAATTTTTTGTGGCTTGTAACTTTTCCCATAAGGTTGGTAATTGTTTCCATGGGTTAAAATGGAAGGCACAGGTGTCTTTGACTCTATGCCAAGGTCTCTGAGCCTCCTGCCAGGGTTTTGAGTCTTTTAGGACAGTTAGAGGAATGTCTTGGGTTCTGACAGCAGATGGACAATAAAACCTCGGGTTTTGTCTTTTGCTTCACTCCTCAACGTGAGCAGCCTGAACCTGGCTGAAGCCAAAGCAGAGCAGACTCTGGAGACACAGAGGAAAATTCCTTGCAGTGTCAGATGATGGCTTTTGTGTGGATTGGGAGTGACAAGAGATAGGGCAAGAGGAAATGGTCTCAAATTGCACCAAGAGAGGTTTAAATTGGATATTAGAAAAAAATTTCTTCAGCAAAAGGGTTGTCCAGGGCAGCGGAGCAATCCCCATCCCTGGAGGGATTTGAAAGATGTGTGGATGTGGCTTGGGGACATGGTTTAGTGCTGGCCTTGGTAGTGCTGGGGAGTGGTTGGACTCAGTGATCTTGAGGGCTTTCCCAACCTAAACCCTTCTATGATAGCACCAAATTTACTCTCCTGCCTCTGCTGCTTTTGGCTGGGACAGAGTTAAATCCAGAACTGGGTGGTCCTGTACCAGCTGCCTGATGGGAACAGTCCTCATCATGTGCAAACTCCTGAAGCTCCAAGTGCTTGGCAGGAGCTGCCTGGGACAAGCCAGGACCATTCCAGGGTGAAGCTGTTGAAACAACCCAGCCTGAACAGGCTGGGAGCTGTGCTGAGGGCTGGGGCTGATGGAGCTGCACACTCTGCATCTCACTCCCTAAGGACAGGGCTGCTGCTGCACTTCTTTCCTGCATGGAAAGAATCTCCACATTCACCAGCTTTTGCCCCTTCTTTGGCAAGGTGAACCCTACAGACCCTAAATAACCACTTTGTGGGATCACAGAATCATGGAATGGTTTGGGTGGGAAGGGACCTTAAAGTTCATCTTGTTCCAGCCTGCCATGGGCAGGGACAACTTGCACTATCCCAGGTCACTCCAAGCCCTGTCCAGCCTGGCCTTGGACACTTCCAGGGATCCAGGGGCAACCACAGCTTCTCTGGGTGCCCTCCTCACCCTCACAGGGAACAATTCCTTCCCAATATCCCATCTATCCCTGCCCTCTGGCAGTGGGCAGCCATTGCCCCTTGTCCTGTCCCTCCAGGTCCTTATCCAAAGTCCCTCTCCATCTTTCTTGTAGGCTCCTTCAGGAACTGAAAGACCACAAGTAGGTTATCCTGAAGCTTTCTCCAGGCTGAACAATCCCAATTTTCTGAGTCTTTCCTCACAGCAGAGCTGCTCCATCCCTCTGCTCATCCTGGTGCCTCCTCTGGACTCTCTCCAGCAGCTCCAGGTCCTTCCTATGCTGTGTCCCAGTGCTGTTGGCAGCTCTGCAGGTGGGGTCTCACCTGAGAGGGGCAGAATTCCCCCTCCCATGATGCCCACACTGGGGGATCAGCCCAGGATCTGGTTGGTTTCTGGGCTTCACCCTTCTCTGGAGCCTCCCTGATGGCTCTGCTACAACAACAAGAGGAAAAAATCTTGTCTGTCTTGAGATCTTTGGAAGCTTGTTCCTTTATTTGACAAGAAACTGCATTTCACCCTTGAAATGCAATGTGAAATGCACCTTTTGGTTCCAGCACCATGTGATGGGATGGCCTGGCTGTGCTGGCAGCTCTTACCCACACTCGTGCCTCCAGCTCAGATATTTCACCCTGTGGTCAGTCAAAAAATTGCTCTCTCTTTTGGGGAAATTGTTCTGAATTACCAGTCACGTCCAGATTCAGCAAAGACTGCTGTAATTAAGTGGCTGAAAAATGGAAAGTGAGGAACAATTAGGGTTTGCTTGGCCTTTTCTCGTCTTTAATTCAGACTTTCAGTTTTTGACAGATGGTGGTTTAGATACCACACCCCAGTCTAAGGGATAGAGTCAGACTCTGAGACAATTTGTACTTCCATCATGGGCAGAAATTGAAAGAAAACCCCAAATCTTTTCAAATCCAGGGTTCTGAGAAGGAAAATCTGCTTCTTACTCTCTTTGATCATCTTGAGATTCAGGGTTTCCATCAAGTGTGAATTTAAGATTACACCCAGATTCAGGTCACAGGTCCGAAGCTGAGGTTCTCCAGAGCACTGAGGGCTTGTAGGGGATCATCTCCAAGCTGTTTCTAATAGTCCTGAATTCCTGAAATCATGATCCTAAGAAACAAAGTCACCAAAGTGCAATATCCAGAACCACCTCTGTAAATAAACCCTCAGGGGACCAGCGGAGTTGGCAGAATGCAGCAACAGAAAGCTGACAAATTAACATTATCTGAAGCAAAAGTCACAAAGAAATCTTTAAAACTGTTATTTATTTTTGTCAGAAACTTTCCTCAAAGATTTCTGTGCTTCTCTCAAAAATAAAGTGTCTGCACAGGAACATTTTCACAAGTGTTGGCCGCGAGTGATGTCCCAGCCCCTGCTGCAAATATTCCTGCTGGGACTCACAGGCAAAATTCCAGCTGGGCAAAAGAAACAAAGCCACATGTCATGAGTCACTTCCAGTCATTTGGGCCAAATAATAAAGAATTTTCATGGCAGTGAGGAGAAGGGAAGTGTGGTTTTGATGTCTGATTGCTTCTACTCTTGTGAAGAGCACCTGAGCTCAGTCTCCAGCTGCCCTGTCAGGGACATGTCCATCCTATCAACCTCCAGGGAATCACAGAATACCCTAAAAGGGAAAGGACCCACAAAATCATCAAGTCCAACTCCTGGCCCTGCACAGGACAACCCCAAAATCACTGGATGTGCCCGAGAGTGTTTTCCAAACATTTCTTGAGCTCTGCCAGCATTGGTGCATCCCCCTGGGAGTTATCCCCAGGCTGTGCTGACTCCTGAGCTCAGCTGGAAGCTGGGTCAGGCCCAGGATAAATTTCTGCCAAAAACCAAGATAGCAAAGTGACAGAGAAAAGGTGAATTCCAGCCCTGACTCTGTGGATGTTCCTAGCACAGGTTCCTAGAAAAGACAAAGGATTTTTGTCCCCTCCTTTTCTGTGAAATATCCAGCACGTAGAAATCAGAAATAAACAGATGTGTGAGACAGGGCCCAAGGCTGGGACTGGGGGGATGACAGAAATGTGGACTGGGTTTGAAACAAGAAAAAAAACAACAGAGGATGGGCCTGGAAGAGCCAGGTGTGGAAAACAAAATGAGTGATGAAAAATACAAGGAGTGATGGAAAACACAATGACTGATTGTTGCCTTTCCACCTGGGGCTGAAGGCAGGTAGCAACAAGGAATTCCCCCACTCTTTCATTTTTATCCCTCTTGAAAACCTGTGCTAGCAGGGACAGGGAGAGGCAATCACTCACCAGCTCCTTCCTGAGCCACGTCAGAGCCTCGTCGATGCTCTCAAAGCCACCTATCCTCCCCGAGGTGACAGTCCCCTTGTCCTGGGCAGGGCTCCCATTGAGGTGCAGCTGCACCTTCCTCATGGGCACAGTCTCCCCTGGGCTCTTTTTGCCCTTGGTGGCCTCGTCCTCCCTGTCTCCCTCGGCCTGGGGGCTCTTCCAGGCCTGCTCCTCCAGCTTTGCCTTCCATTCCAGGTAGGAAGGGCGCCTGGTCTCCAGTCTCAGCTTCTCTGTCAGCGCCTTGAGGGTCCTCAGGTGATCATCTGGAGGAGGAACCCCCCCAGAGCCAGCATCCATGCTGTCCAGAGCCTCTTCTATTTGGATTTGGGGCACAGCCATCCTCTCTGGGAGTCCAAAGGCATAGAGGTGGGCTGGGAAGGACCAGGGATGGAGATGAGAACCCTCAAGTTTTGACCAGGGTGCTCAGCACAGCTCCTTGGAAGACAGCTGAAGCGTGCGCTCCTCCTCAAGCACCAAACCAGCCTTGGATGAACACCTAGAAGGAGAAAAAAAAGAAAAAGGATTGGTTTTGAGAAGGAAAAGGGAGTGAGGAAAGAGAGACAGCTCTTGTGAGGGTTTTGGGAGAGGCTCACTGCCAAGGTGCTGCAGGGGAGGGTGACCTCACCTCGGTTATCTGAGTGCTCTGGGGCAGAAACAGACAAGCTCTGGCTTTCAGCAAAGCTCTGGTTACCTACATCTCCATTCTTAACTCCAGGGGCCACAGAAGGGTGGCCAAGGAGGCCAGGACACATTCCCAGACCCCAAAGTCATCTGGAGACAGCAGTGGCTGCTCCTGGATGTTGGGTTGTCTGGTTTTGCTGATTTTCTGCCTGGCCAACCCACATTTCCCATCTGGGCAAATGAGGTCCAGATGAAATAGGACAACCTGAAAGAGGGGAAGTGTGGATTAAATATTAGGGAGAAATTCTTCCCTGTGAGGGTGGTGAGGCCCTGGCACAGGGTGCCCAGAGAAGCTGTGGCTGCTCCTGGATCCCTGAAAATGTCCAAGGCCAGGTTGGACAGGGCTTGGATCAGCCTGGGATAGTGGAAGTTGTCCTTGCCCATGGCAGGGGGTGGAATCTTTAAGGTCCTTCCAACACAAACCATTCTGGAAACTCAAACTTCTCCCGGGAGTTTGAGCCAAAAGGAGAACTGGAAAAAAGGATTTATTCTTCCCCACACCACACTCCCCTCCAGATTAATATCTGGGTTTAGTTCTGGGTTTGCCAAAGCTGCAGCCTGAGGATTCAGCTCCCTCCTGGCCCACTGGATCCAGTCAGGAACGTGGTCCCAGCCAGGTGAGGAACTCCCTGGGGTGCTGGCATGGTCTGGGCTCAGACACCCAGGGAAACCTGGATTTGTGGTTTCCATCACAGGCCATGCCCAGTTTGTCCAGTGGGAATGGTCCCTTGTAAAGACCCTTAGGAGCAGCAGCACAGAGAAGCCAGGAGCTTCCTCCCCACTCCTCCTCCTGTCAACACTCATGGAAGTTGTGCCCACAGCTGGTCTGACAAACTCTGGGACCTGGAGGGGCAGAGAACTCCTCAAGAGTTAAGCTCGGGCAGCTTCTGTGTTCATTTGCCAGCAGGATCAGACAGGAGACATTCTCAAGGTCGCGTGCTCATCTCTAGCTGAGCTAGGAATAGATCCAGAGCTCTCCTCTGAACGTCAGGCACAAACCAAAACACTTCTCTGCCTGCCTGGTGAGGTGCCTGGAAAACCAGGCAGGATGTGTGCAGCTTCCTAGAGTCACTCAGCCATTCTTCTGCCTGCCATTCCCACAGAGGCATGTGCAGCTCTGAAATCCAGACCATAATTACGCCTCTCCAACCTTTTCAGCAAGAAGATTCGATTTAAAATAAACACTGAGTGAGAGCAAGACTTATCCCAACAATTGTGTGGGGGGCACACGAGCTGGAGGAGGAGTTGAGAGCGTACACACAGACAGTGTGGGGGTGGAGGATTACTCATGTTGTGGTCTCCTTCCTGCTCCTATTTATGTTAATGAGAGTTTTACAGGGAGAGGGAGCACACACAGACACTCTGGCAGGTTGGAGCCGACAGCTCTCGTGCCTGGAGCAGCAAAAATTTTCCTTTTTCTGTTGGAAAACAGAGGGGAGAGCAGTGAGCTGCCCTGGTGGAAGAGTTCTCTGCAGGGCTCAGGGCATGTCGATGAATTTACCTTTCCTCCTGCTCCAGCCTCCCCAAATCAATAAAGAAAAACAAGTAACGACTCTAAATACCTCATTTCTGAGCTTTTTTTTCTCTTTCCTATGAGACCTCTGTGGAGATTGCTGAGGGTGGCCCAAACCCAGCAATCCCAGAGCCTGCTGCAGTTCCACACTGGATTTGCTAATCCCCAGCAAAGATCATATTTTTATCATTTTCTGAATGCCACAGCTACAAAACAGAGCCCCACACAAACTCTTTTGTCCTGTTTTTCAGCATGTATGGAATCCTCAGGGTGGCAATGGCCCCTGGTATTTGAGCCCTGGGCACACAGCTCAGTTAGCATTTAGAGCACTGGACCATGAAAACAGAACAGCAGCTTGGAGCATCCCCTTTGTCACAACCCTGCTGACATCTCCCCTTCCTTGTCGCCACAACTCCCAGCAGCTATGGAGGAGGTTTGGTTTTTCTGCCCTAAAAGCAGCATTGATTCAGCCCATCCTTCTCTTTCTCCCTGGTGAAACATGAAAAGTCTCATTCCCTCTGCAGGGACATCCCCTAAATTGGCAGCATTCTCCAGCCTGTCCAAACTCCAAAGTGGCAGAAGGGAGCCACTTCTAATTTCCTATCAATACCTTGGACTTGGATCAAGGACCTGCTGTGGAGAAAGAGATCTGAAAGTTGTAAGTGTGAGAAAAATGCCCTTGTGCTGTAACACAAACCCTGAGAGTTCCCAAATTCCCAGGAACAAACCTGCCCCTGGCTGAAATCCACATCCTCCCAATCTCCCTGCCCAAGGCTTGGCTACCCCTGGGCTGGCCTGTGAGAGGGGATTTAAGTGATTAATCCTTGATTTGTCTCATTATCACACCTGCCACAGGGAGTTTGTGCCACTCCTAATTAGGGGTAACGAGTTCAGCCCCAAAACAGGGGGAGGGTTTGCTCACACCTCACTCAGATGAATCCCCCCTTCCTTTAGATGAATCCTGAAAGCACAGAACACAACAGGTCACTGAGACAACAACAAAAAAACCCTTTAATTTCTTTCTGGTGTTAGATTTCCACTGGAGAAGTCAACTGACCTACCCCAAGGGATCAGCAGAAGCACCAGCCTGGGATGGAGAAATAACAGGAATGTTAAACTGGGAATTCAACAATTAGCCAAGGAGGAGCTGTGGAGAGCAAATTATTCTTCTTCCTTCATTATTCCTGGTGGACTGTGGATTCTTGTAACACCATTTCTTATTGCAGAGGAGCAGCAGTGGCTGCAGGAGTGTGTGTTAGAGGAATTCTGCTCCTCTGGAGGCTGGGAAGGCAAAAAATCCTCGATAGGAGAGAAAAGCTCAGCTGACAGAAGCCCTTTGCCACACACACACCACAGATGACACTTCTGGCATGGAGCAAACAGGGCAGAGGCAATGCTCCAGCCTGTGGATGACCTTCAAAATGCACCTCAGCCTCTCTGTGCCTCAGTTTCCCTCTCACCAAGAAGTCAGCCTGTGCAACTGACCTTCAAGGAAAAAGCTCTGAGGGTTTTCAGAGATGTACAGAATTCAGAATTCCCCTCTGGTGTCTCCAGGTCTCATCTGGGTGCTCGTGCTCCCACTCCAGTGAGTGCAGGGACACCCCCTGTGATCCATAGAGTTTGGGATGGGGTTCCCCTGATCATTTGCTCTGAAGGTTTGCACAGGGATCATCCAGATACCCCCTGGTCCTACAGAGGAAACCCCTGGAGTAAATCCAAGCTGGCAACAACCCCATCCAGCTCGGCAGCTTCCAGCAGCAGAGGAGGACCCTGAGCCTGGACAGGTGGGATGAAGGAACACCGAGGTGGAGTGAGAGGTGGGGGACAGTGCCTGGTGTGCAGGGAGAGCTGTGTTTGCATCCCTCCATGCACAGTGTTGAAGATTGCAATGCAAGTTGTTTTCCATTACCATCTGTATGGCAGATTACCTTTGTCAAATGGGGAGTTTGCCTTATCACTCTCTTTGAATGACCACAATCACTCCTCCCTCTGGAGGGGACATCTGCTATTGTACAATAACAGCTATTGAATGTCAGCGCATGACTGATAAGAACTACAGCATCCCATTGGGAGATGTGAGCCCAGAGGGAGGAGCCAAGCATTCCTACCCAGAT
>JAWWEX010000182.1:109758510-109790238 GCA_035583215.1 Arremon brunneinucha | reverse complement strand
TTCCTTCCTTCCTTCCTTCCTTCCTTCCTTCCTTCCTTCCTTCCTCCCTCGCTCCCTCATTTCCTCGTTTCCTCCCTCGTTTCCTCCCTCATTTCCTCGTTTCCTTCCTCGTTTCCTTGTTTCCTCGTTTCCTTCCTTCCTTGTTTCCTTCCTTCCACCACTTCCACCACTTCCTTCTGCCACTTCCTCCCTCCCTTGCCATCGACCCCCAACCATGCAGGCCCCTTCCCACATTCAGCTTTTGTGAGAGAAACCCCTTCCCAGCCTTTTTATCCCCTTTTTTTCACCCTTCCCCCTCCTGCCTGAACACCAGCGAGGGCTACAGGGAGATTTACAGCCCCTTCCTGAGCTCCAGCATGGGAGGGCTGGGATTTCCCTCCTCCCTTGCAATGCCAGGGGTACCCCAGACCCCTACAGGAATTTAGAGGCTCTGCCTGCTCAGGGTTTGGAAATCTGGAGTGCAGAGAATGGGGCTGTCCTGGATGCAGCAATGCAGATTCAGAAAGAACAGCAGCACTTCCACATTTCTGATGAAAATGCAAATTTCTTTTTCAATTTTTTTTTTTTTGCTTTGCCAGCATCCATTTTTTTTTTGTCAGATTTCAGATCTGCATATGCAAACTCAGCCTGGTGATCAGCTCTCACTGTGCTGCAGGGAGGCACCTGAAGGCTGATGATGATGGAGAGGCACCAAGGGAGATGGAAGAGCTCTTGGCTGCGTGTTAAAACTGTCTGATAAAGACTTGCAGGAGCTTTTAGCAGCAAAAGGAATCCCAGAATCCCAAAAGGGATTGGAAGGGATCAAAGTGGGTCAGTTGGTCCAACCTCCCCATCCCAGGGCACAGGGTTGTGTCCAGATAATTCTGGACTATCCCCATTGAGGGAGACTCCACTCCCTCTTTGGGCAATCTGCTCAGTGCTCAGCCCTTGCACAGGAAAGTTCTTCCTCATGTCCAGGTGGAACTTCCTGGGCATCAATTCCTGCCCATTCCTGTTTTCCTTTTTCTGGGTCCCACAGAGCAGAGCCTGGACCATCAAGCTCGTGGAGGTTCAACATTTTCAGCATCATCTCATCCAAATCAAAACTGAGTCTGTGCCCGTGAACCAAGCAGCACCAGGCATCAGAGAGGCACAGGGTGAAACAGCCCCTGGCCTGGTTTTGGTGTGGGATGAGCAATCCCAGGACATGGCTTGGGAATGACCACGGCTGGGGCCCCTTCCTGACAAACAAGTTGGATTCAGCCACCCAGACTTGATGGCCAGGAACTTTGAATCTCAGGGATGTGGCCAGACAGGGCCAGAGCCCAGGTCTAGCAGGGTGAGTTTACAGCAGAGGTGTTGCTCCCAGAGCTGGATGTCTGTCTGTCTGTCTCCTCACAGGAACAGACCACACACTGTCACCCGCTCCCTCTTCTGTAAATATTTATTTTTGATTCGGTTGTGTAATGGATTTCAAACGAGCTGCCATGAGATAGCAGTGAAAGGCTGCAGCCACATCCCTCTGAAGCCAGTCCATGGGTTTGAATGTTTTTTGGCCTGGATTTATCTTGGATAAATTGTGTTCATCCAAAAAACACTGGTGGGGAGCTGCTGAAGGAGAGTGGTGCTCCCACTGGTGATGCTCTAACACCAACCACCTGCAATGGACACCTGAAATTAGGTGTGATCAGTCAAAATAAAACTGTGCAACACCAGCACTGTCCACACCCGTGGCTCAGTATTTTTTTCTTTTCCTGAGACACAAGGAATCCTTTCTGCTGCCCACAGAGCTCCAGAGACTGCCAGTTCCCACAGCATCCCTGGGCACCGGAGCTTTTCCAGAGGACTGCTGAATCCTTGGGAACACAGATTCAAGCCTCAGGTTTTGCTGGGATGAGGTTTTGCAAAGCCCAGGCTGGAAATTCCTTGCTGTAGTGGTAGTTTGTAGAATCATGGAAGGGTTTGGGTTGGAAGGGACCTTAAAATCCTGTTATTTCACCCCCTACCATGGACAGGGACACCTTCCACTGTCCCAGGTTGCTCCAAGCTCCATCCAGCCTGGCCTGAGACACTTCCAAGGATGGGGCAACCAGACTTCCTTGGGATCCCCTGTGCTGATCTGAACACCACAAGCACTATAAGGTACCTTAGAAATTCCTAAATCTTACCTGGACTTTCTGAGCTGCCTCTTAGCGCCCAAAATGAGCAGAAATGGCCATTCCTTGATCACAACAGCAGCAGCTCAACCCTGTTTGGATTAGAACCTTCTGCTTCTTGCCCTTTCTGCTGGATTTGGGTGGTTTCTCCCTGCACGTATCCTGCTAAAAAAGCATGGAGGAGCTGGATCTCCTGGCAGGGTTGTGTGGCTGTTCTGTGGGACCACTGCTGGAATCTTGGAGAAGCATCAATGGTTTCTCCTCAGCTGGTCCTCCAATAAATGCTTTTCCCCTAAAGCAAAGTCCTTGTAGAGAAAAGTTCCTGAAGTACTCGAAGGGAACAAATAGGGAAGCTGGGACAAGAACATGGAGTGACAGGACAAAGGGGAAAGGGTTCAAACTGTGAGAGACTGTATTTAGATAAGATATTGGGAAGATATTGAGATATTGAGAGTGGGGAGGCCCTGGCAGAGGTTGCCCAGAGAAGCTGTGGCTGCCCCTGGATCCCTGGCAGTGTCCAAGGCCAGGCTGGATGGGGCTTGGAGCAACCTGGGAAGGTGGAAGGTGTCCCTGCCCATGGCAGGAGGTGGAACAGGATGGTCTTTAAGGTCCCTTCCAACCCAAACCAATCTGGGATCCTACAGGTCCCTGGAGCTCGGCCTTCCAAGGATGGGAAGAGCAGGCTGTGGTGCTCCCAACCATCATCATCCCATCCCGGGCAGGAGCAGCCTCCACGTTGTCCACAGGGACTGGCACCAGGAAAGTCCTCTGGCATGGCTGGAGGATCACCTGGGAGCAAATCAACCTGGGAACACGGCAGAGGCACCTCCAGAGGGCAGCAGGGCCCCAGGTGATGCTGACACCCTGATGGTGTCCCCAGGGGCTGCAGGGGTCAGCTGTGGTCACCTGGCTGCTCATCTCCATGGATCTCTGAGGGACCTGGCACTGGCCTGGGTCAGTCTTCACTGAATCATTGAAGAGTTTGGGTTGGAAGGGACCTCAAAGATCACCTAGTCTCCTTACCATGGGCAGGGACATTTTCCACTAAATCACGGTCCTTCCTTTGGTATCTACTTTATTTTCTCAATGGGTTTCTCCCAGGTGAGTCAAATATCAAAAAACTAACAAAGGACGATTGTGCCTGAAATCCTATCAAAATCATGGTGGGAATTTTCAGCCCATTTGTTTTTTTTCAAAGGTAAAATTAAATCCATTTGGTGATTCCATAACTAACTTTGTAAGTGTGGGTATTACTGAATTATTTCTCCCTCAACTCAAAAAAAATCCCCAAGACCTGAAGAACTAGAAATCATTTCCTAATAAAATCAAGACCCTTTCCAAAGATTTTTGACTGATTTGTAATGGCTTTCCATTGATAAACCTACTAACACAATTAATTGCATCAATCCATAAAAATAAAAATAATTTTAAAAATGTCAAGACTGATATATGTTTTTTCCACCTCTCTTCTTTGCTGGAAAAAAGTGATTTCAGTTCTACTTTCACTCAAAATATTTCTTGTAAATTAACTCCAGAAGTGCTGATGAATAAAAATTCCTCTTTCAGTCTCTGTCAACCTCTGTCAGCCCAGTAAGGCTTCATCACCAGAACCCACAGGACTGGAGGGGTCTTTAAAAGTGCTGTGATTGCCCTGAACTTGTATCCTAGGCTTTGGGAGGGAGGCAAAGGTAAGAAAAGCCCATCTCAGACTCTTGCTTTAAGCTGGGGTGAATGAAGGGGGGAGTCCAAGCTGCAGCTTCCCTCCCTTGTCACCCCAGGATCATTTCCTGCAGCAAGAGCTGGGTGGAATTCCCTGGATTCGGAACTGATGGTCAGGGAACACAGTTCTACCTCAGCAGCTGGTGGCTTGACAAACAGAATCTGGACAATTTTCTCAACCCAGAACAATAAAATGAAAGACCAATAATTGGATGTTTATGTTGGGTTTTTTTCTCTCACTCCAGCTGTTTGAATTTTTTTCCATTTCTAAATCAAACAGAGTATTTTGGGGACCTTAAAATGAGAACAGCACTAGAAATGTGTTTGCTTGTTAGATTCCTCTGCTTTGCTGTTTGTTCAGATTGATGAATGAGCCATAAAATCAAATGTTTGCAACACTCCCAATATCTGTTATTCCAGAGAAATTCATACTTTGGAATTTGCCTCCAGACAACTTCTCCTGCAGAAATCCATCAGAAGAAGGGTGTTATCTCAGCCAGTGGTGATCCTTGAAACTGCAGGAGCAAGAGTGAAGATCCAACCTTCTCTTAAACAATATTTTCATCCCTCATCTCAAAAAAAAAAAAAAAAAAGCTGATAAACTTTGCTCAGCCAATCTCAGACAGGATCCCTGTTGTCCTGTTTCATGAGGTTCTGGCTGGTTTTCCTTTCTCCTTGTCTCAATGGGCAGGGGTGTCACAGACACATTTTATGAAAAATCCTTTCCTAAGGATTTTTTCTCCTGAGGAGCCTCAGGAACAAAATGTAAGCATTGATTATCTGCTGCTGTGGAATGCAACAGGTGCATCTGTGATTGGTCTCATGTGGTTGTTTCTAATTAATGGCCAATCACAGTCTGGCTGTCTGGACTGTCTGGTCAGTCACAAGCCTTTGTTATCAATTCTTTTTCTATTCATAGCCAGCCTTCTGATGAAATCCTTTCTTCTACTCTTTTAGTATACTTTTAATATAATGTATATATCATAAAATAATAAATGAAGCCTTCTGAAACATGGAGTCAGATCCTCATCTCTTCCCTCATCCTGAGACCCCTGTGAACACGGGCACACAGGGGCTTTATCCAGAATCCAGCAGGATCAGGAGGTGGCACTCAAAATCTTTCTGACCTTCAGATGAGTTGGTGGGTCTGGAACCCTGGGGGTGAGGGTGGAAATGGGGATGATGGAGCTTCACAGCATTGCATGGTAAAAACAGGAATGACCTGGAGCTTCTGGAGCGATTCCAGAGGAGGCCACAGAGATACTTCAAGGGCTGGAGCCCCTCTGCTCTGGAGCCAGGCTGGGGGAGCTGGGAATGTTCACCTGGAGAAGAGAAGGATCCAGAGAGATCTCAGAGCCCCTTCCAGAGCCTAAAGGGCTCCAGGAGAGCTGGAGAGGGACTGAGGACAAGGCATGGAGGGACAGGACACAGGGAATGGATTCCCACTGTCAGAAGGCAGGGATGGATGGGATATTGGAAAGGAATTCTTGGCTGTGAGGGTGGTGAGGGCCTGGCACAGGGTGCCCAGAGAAGCTGTGGCTGCCCCTGGATCCCTGGCAGTGTCCAAGGCCAGGTTAGACAGGACTTGGAGCACCCTGGGATAATGGAAGTTGTCCCTCACCATGGCATGGTGGAACATGATGATCTTTACTTTCCCTTCCCACCCAAACCATTCTGCGATTCTCTGGTGCTCTCCTTGGGAATGGAAGGCACTGAAATGCCCCAGAGCAGTGAGATTTGAGCTGGGCCTCACCCACAGCAGCTCCAGATGTGCTCTGGGTACTCAGCACAGGCAGAGCTTTGTGCACTACCACAAACAGTTAATGGCACAAAACAGGGGGAAGGCAGATCTCACCAAATCTCACACAAGCAATCGAGAGATACCAGGATGTGCTGTCAGCTGTCTCCTGTGCTCTTCCCCCTGTGCCCTAAATGGCATCAGCTGTCTTGTACTCGTTGAAGAAAGGAGGAAGAACATGGCCTGTCTCTTTAGGTGAGACCTGAAGCAGAAACGGAACCTCAAATGGAAAGTGAGTGAGGTTACAGCCCGGTAACCCAGCTGATTACAAAAAAAGAAACTTCTCAGACTCGAACCTGACTGGTGATAAGCTCTCTGAAAGTCAAGTGCAATAAATAACCCCACCCCTTCCATTGGCTCAGGCTGCTCTGAGCTGTGAATGGGTCAATTTACACAACCCCAGGCCCATGTTTCTCCTCCCATTTTCACACCAGCTTTATACCCTGAGGCTCCAGGGCTTGACTTTCACATCACCCCAGCCTGAATGAGGGCAGCTCAGGGCCCTGTTTGCAGCAGGACTGCATGTCTTTCAGCCTGAGGAGCCCTTGTGGGCTCCTCTAAGGTAGACCTCGTTCTAATATTAGTAGGGTGTGAGAAGTGTGGTCACACTGCCAGCCCTCCACTGCTCTAAGTGTAACAAACCAGCTCCATTTGTCATTCAGCTGTTGGCAACAGGAAACCACCAACAGCAACTCAACACACGACAACAAGAAGAATTAGAGTTTTCTCTTTTTGCATGCTCCAAGGATTGGAACTCATCAGGAGGAGCTGATGGTCCCAAGCTGATGATCTGGAAGGGGTTTTTCAACTCTGGTGGACAGCTAAGATTGAGTGGGATATGATTTAATCTGAACGCAGGACTCTCAAGGTAAGTGCAAATGATTTTTCCCAGCAGTTTTCCTTCCTTCCTGCTGCCTGTTTGTTGTCTGGTGCTCCACTGGGCATATTCCTCCAACACATTTAAAGATTTGGCCCAGTGATTATTAAAGCCTTTAGGGTGGGATGTCCAATGAGCCAAACTGCTGCTGTGGACCAGGATAGGGGGTGTGTCTGTCTTTCCTTCTGGCAGCTTCCCAGTGCTGGAATTGGGAATGCTCTGAGGTGGGACTGATGCTCCAAGTCGGATGTTCACTCACTGGGCTCTCTCTCAGGCACAGGTCAACCTTCCTCCTCTTAAAAATAGTGAAAGTAGATGATAACAAGGAGTCAATGAGTTTCATCCAACTGAATTTCTTGGAAATGAGAGTGGCAGGAGAAGGTGAAATCAGGGACCCAGCTCTGAGGTTGAGGGCAGGTGGAAGTTTGGGTACTTATCTTCCAACACATCAGCCTTTGGGTGCTGCAGACAGTGTGAGGAAGGTTTGAATCTTTAATTCCCCATTTGTGGGGATGCACATTTGGGATTTTTGAGAGTTTTTGCTTTCTTCCACCCCACAGATGGTTTAGATGGTCTCACTGGATGCAATATTTTGTTTTCACCAGCTCCTCCACTGAAGCTGGTAAAACCACTGCAAAGTTAACACTGGTTGTGGACAAAGCTTTTGGCAAAGCTGGAAATCTCCAGCAGAGCTGTACAAAGAGTGGACTTGCTGTTTTTACCTTGGTCACTTCCCAGAACCTGCACTAAGGCTATAACTTCCATTCCTGATTAAAATTTAGGTCAGGCTCAAAATTGCAGAGCTCTAAGTTGAAGCATGGATATTTCAGGATATCTGTGCTTGCTGTGGCACTTTTGGGAGGGAACAGCACTTGCTGTGTTGTGGGGTATTTGCATCTCAGACCTCCTCAGGTGTTTCCTCAGGGCTTTGTGGCCAATGATGCCCCACTGAACACTCTTCAAAGTGTTTTAGTTACCCCATTCATGATTTGGGGCTATTTTTTGCCTCTCCTGACGGGCTGCTCTGATATTTAATTGATTATGAATCTTTAAGAGTGCAAAATCAGGACAATGCCAGCAGTGAGGGTTTTCCTGCTGCATGCAGAGCACACGCACATGGTCCCGGCTCGGGGACGTGCTGGAGATGGAGAAGGCAGATGGAAATGAGGAATAAGAAAAGGAAAGCTGCAGGGCAGCCCAGGCACCCTCATTAATATGCTCAGTCAGTCATTCTGTCAAGGTTTAAGTCATTTTTATCAGAAGATTTGGGGGCTGCAGAGCTTCTGGTTTCTCGCTCATATTCTGCTTTCTTCTCCCAGACCTCCTGCAGCCTTTTCATTGTATTGGTAACCAAAAGTCAGTGAAAAAACCCTTCTGGCCCATTCTTGTTTTGTTCTGCCAATACAGGGCTATTGTGAGGATTGCAAAGTCAAACCCTGAATTTTCTGGTGGAGGAGGAAGCACCCAAGGCGTATTTAAATGAAAATTTTGCAAAAGTGCAGCTGATTATTCTTCATCTTCTCTTTCAACGAATTCCCATGTTCAATTTAATCAGCATGGAGTGTTCTGGGATGCTGTTTTCAGATTAGATGGTGTGCTTCCAGCTCCTCATAACTAAATCCACAGTATCCCAGGATGGATATCCCATTCCCTCATAATTTGGGCTGAGTGTCCCTTTCAAGCACAGCTATCAGCTCCTTTATTTCTGCTTTGTGGCTTTCTTCCTGACCCATATTTCAACCTTTAATTTTCTGTGGCACCTTGATGGGCATATCAGCATCCGAAAATGACCTTGAGGATATTTTCAGAAACAGCTCAGGCTTTTTGTCATCTAAAGCAGGTGTGGAAAGGGGGGATTCACATGGATGGATTTCAGAGGGATCACAGGGATGTGCTGAGCAGAGCAGGAGCTCCTGGGCACGCTGTTACTTCATCATTATTTGCCGTCCTTCCTTCCCCTCATTCTTTCCATTCCATCTGTGTTAAAAAAGGAGTTTCCTCACTGCTCCTCCACGGTTCACGAGCCTCTGGAGGCACCCAAGCATTGCCTCCATGTGGGTGAGTTCCCCTGTAGCCAATCATTTCCTGCAAGGGTTCTATCACAGGCAGAAAAATCTTTCAGGGCACCTGGGGCTAAATCCTGCTGGAATCCTCGCCAGCCCCAAAGTTTCCATCCATGTCTTAATTCCATGTGGTGCAAGTCAGATTTTTTCATTAGGCTGACTCCACATTGCAAGATTAGAAGTAGCTGTGGGGGTAAAAAAGGATGAAATTCCCCCTTGCAGAGGTCTTGGCAAGAAATTACAGCCCCAGGGTCCTGATGCTGCTTATGGAAGGAACAGTTGCACCAATGGACATCACAAAACAGGCTGTGCAGGGTTATGGTTCTAGCTTAAACATAAATAGGAATGTAAACCAGAATTCCAATATTTCATGCTGGACAAGACATTTGCTTCTCACAGGTCAGCCTGTTTTCCATACCAGGTTTGAATCCATCACAATATCCAACCAAAAATATCTCCCCCACCACCAAAAAACCAAGCTCAAACCACAGCAGTTCCTTGTGTTGAAGTAAAAAAATGGGTTTCAATTATAATTTTTTCCAAGAAAAAGCTGCAACTGAGCAAGAGAACAATGTTTCTGTGGTTTTACAGAGCAATTTTGTCTTTGTTAATGCTGGTCAGTTTTAATTTCAAAAATGTTGTGGCCTGCCTATTCAAACTTCCAAACCTAGTGATAAATGCCTGAAGGAGAGGGACACGGTTGAGCAAAGGTATGGGAAGTTTGAACTGTGTGGAATTACTGCAAGAAATGATGTTGCTTCATTTGCTGGAGACACAGCAAAGAGGGGTAGAATAAACTTGCAGTCCACCATGGAATCATGGAATAGTTTGTGTTGGAAAGGAACCTTGAGGGTCAGCTCATTCCAACTCCCTGCCATGGGCAGGGACACCTTCTACCATCCCAGACTTTTCCAAGCCATGTCCTACCTGGCCTTGGACACTTCCAGGGGTGATACATCCACCATGGGCAGGACAGGCAGTTTTGAATCTTTCAGTGAAGGAAATTAGTGATGGTTGTTAGGAAGTCATTTTAAGGCTTTGGGAATTGGAGGGCTGGGATAGACTGATAGGAAGCAATGGGAATTTCCATCACTGAAAACTTTGAAGTACAAGTTAGGGGGTCTCTGAAATTAATGACCTTCATGGTGCCAGTCCTACATTTCTACCACCCTGTGGAATACACGTGGCTTCTGAAGTGAAATGCACTTCTCAAAATCATCCTCCTGCATTCCCCCCTCTTCATTTATTTACTTACATACTTATAAAATGATTTTCCAAATTTGACCCAACCTCACTGAGGATTTCTGCTCCTCTGGAAGTTGTGGAATGTGTTGCTGATCAAAAAGCAGCGAGCAGCACCTCTGGGGTCCCGTGTGTCAGGCACGTAGGAGACACAGCAGAAATAATAAACACATGGCTCACAAATGAATTCTTTGCTACTTAACGAGCAGAGGAGAATGAAAAATTACTCAGTGTCCTTCAGGATGTCTGGTCTGCCTCGGTGATGGCAGAATCAGAAATGGTTTTGGTGGATGAAGGTTGGGTGAAAAAGTCTTTGTCCCTTGAAAAAGGGACCTTACAGCCAAGAGACAAAAGAGGTGCTTGGCCCCACGCCCAGCTCCCCATGGTCCCAATTTACTACAGGGTCATGTTTCCTCATTTATGGAAGGTCTCTCTTCTCCATGAAACCTGGGGTAGGAAAGGAAAACCATAACAAAATTCCTGGTGCAGAGGATCTGCCAGACTTCTTTCAGCCCAGACAGGTCCTTGCCCAACACCTGAGCCTTGGTGGCATCCAGCGTTCTGTGAACAACTTGGGACCATGAAATCTGGGGCAGAACCTCTCAAAATGTGTCTGTGGGAGGTTGATGATTGAGAAGTGGGCTTTGAATAGAGGTTAAATTCGACCTGTGGAAAAACCAAGGCGTCACGTGAATGTATGATGGAAAGAGGGAGAAGTGATGACAATCTAAGCAGGCAGAGAAATTGATAAAAAAGCTTTAAACTGACTTTTATTTCGAATTTTTTTCCTGGCTGTCTCTTGCATATTTGGCCTTGACCATTTTAGAAGCAGAGGAAGAAGAGCACAGCTGCTTGAGACATTAATGCAGCAGACTTGCACAATCATTATTCTTTTTTTTCCAGTGAAAGGTGCCAATATTAATGGGGTTTGTGTGACAGAACATTTTGAGAGGTGGTGATTTCCCATGGAATGCTTTTTTTTTCCCCTGAAAATTGTGGTGAAAAAGTTGGAAAAAGCATTCTAAAAGTCACTGAGTGGTCTGCCAAGGAATAATAACTGTGAGTGGAAGGGAATTGTGAATGTGGGACTCTGTACAAGCCTGGTCCTAACCAGGTGAGAAGAAATCCTGGTTGTTTTGTGCAGTACTGCTGGTGCCAGGCAGAGGATGGGCACTGGCAAACCAAGAAACTTTAGGAAATAAGATTTCTTCCATCTCTGAGGCAATAAATTCAGGCCAGATCAAATGTGAGGTAACCTGAGAGTACATCAGCCTCATCAATTCAGTGCCATAAATAATGACTTTCTGCAACAAACCTGGTTGTGAGGTTTGGCTTTGTTCTGTCACATTTCTGTCTCCTTCAAGCATCATAAGGATGTTTTGATATTATTTTAATTCTGAAAGTTGAGTTAATCTTCTAATTTTGGGTAAGGGATTAAAAAGTAATGGGTTCCTTCTTTCTTTACGAGCATCAGAAAGGAAATAATATTGAGACAAGGTCTTGGCTGCTGCAAGTAGTCAAGAATAGTCATGTTGTGAGTGTAGGACAAGCTTGGCAGGGAGGACTGGCCTGGGCAGGAGTCACTTTCTCTGTCCAAAAAGGCTTTTCCTCACGGGATCCAGACAAAATCTCTTTGTGGCAATTACCAGCAGAATATCTCCCAATTGCCATTAAGCAAAACCTGCATTTTCATCCCGGTCTCTGGAGATATCCCTGCAAAACCAATGGGATTTAATAATAAATAATAGTAGTGAAACAGGAGGGGGCCCATATTCACCCTGCACTTGAGGCGGTGAAGGGTACCTGGATGTCTGAATGTTATCCCAAACACAGGGATGGGATCAGGGAAAATCCTCTGTTTTCCTTCAAATCAGTGAAAAAGAGATAGCCTGTCTCTTGCAAAGTAGAGATCCAACAGAGGAGTTGGTGAAATCAGGACAGACTTTAAATAAACATCATAAACATACATGGATAAATATAATCCAGGAGCCATCACAGGTCCTGTAGAATGGGGATCACCAGGGGTTTGGATGCAGCCACCAAATTTTTAAGAGGGGGAGGAACCCCAATATTGCCTGTTTTAGTAGTTGAGATGCTGCCTTAGAGTTCAAGAAGTCCTTGGAGAGCTCCGAAAATGAACTCTCAAAATGGAGTCTGGTGGGTTGGTTGTAACACCAGCATCTTCCCAGAGCAGCAGGACACTGTAAATAAGCTTTTCGTCTGCTAGAGGAGTGGGAACAGGGAGGTTCTGATGGTAAAGGAGACTACTCATTCCTAAAAGGGAAGAGAAAAACGTGGCCAGCCCATGAAAACAAAGTCTAGAGGAAATGAGCTGCCCATGTGCAGCAGCAGCATGGGGAAGCAGTCCTGGAGGCAGGCTGGGAAAGCAGAGGGACCTTCATCCTCTCAGTGGGCTCAGTTCAAAGCTGGAGATGTTTCTGCAGCAGAAATTCCAACAGGAATGCCTTTGGTTCGGTGTGAAATGGATAAAACGCCATGGGATGGGCATTGCTGTGCGAGGAGGCCGTGCAGGGGCCACCATTGTGCAAGTCTGGCTGTGGGGACAACCTGGTGGGCTGTGGCGTCATCTGCAGTGAGGCTTTCCCAGGGATGGCTTCAAACTGACAGAGAGCAGGTTTAGATTGGATATTAGGGAGAAATTCTTCCCTGTGAGAGTGGTGAGGCCCTGGCACAGGGTGCCCAGAGAAGCTGTGGCTGCCTCTGAATCCCTGGAAGTGTCCAAGGCCAGGCTGGAGAGGGCTTGGAGCAGCCTGCGATAGTGGAAGATGTCTCTTCCCATGGCAGGGGATGGCACTGGATGATATTTAAGGTCCTTTCCAACCCAAACTGTTTTGTGATTCTATAATTCCATGACTCCACACTCGTGTCAGGGCCTGCAAAGACACTGGAGAACATCTGGGGGCTGACGTATGAGAACAGGGTGGAAGCCACCACCAGAAGGACCCTGCTTGGCTGGGTGTGATCCCAGCCTGTGCTTTCAGTTCAGGGGAACAGGGACAGATGGAGCTCATGTGGAGTGACTGGGAGCTGCAAATGAGAGACTTTTTCCCTTTTTAGTGCCCTTTTTCACAAACCCTTTCTCAGGGTTCCCCCTCCAGCTGCTTTCAGAGGACATCCCTGGGCTGAGGATGCAAATTTTCTGGGCTTCGGTACTCCAGAAGCTCCATCTTGTGTCTATGGAAGACTGGAAGAAACAGAGGAGGCTCAAGGATGAAGGGATGTGCTCCAGGTGACACACAGGACACCTTAGATACCAGAAAAACCTCCCTGGGATGCAGCAGGGCAAACCACACCACATCCAGTCCTTTTTATTTTGAATTCCTGCTTTAGAGTTGCGGCCATCCCTGGGAGAGCCTCTGCAGCTGGCGGCTGCAGCTGCTGGGCTTCCCTGCTGTCAGCAGTGGGAATGTGTGTCAGAGCAGAGGCAGGTTTCTGTCTGGAGCTGCCACGCTGTCCCCCTGCTCCCAGGATGACTTGACAGGCACTACAGCACTGCTCAGCCTCTGCTGCACCTCGTGGTAGCTCCTCCTTCCCACCTCAGCAGTGGAGGACAGCAGCTTTCTAAAAGAGCAACTTCCCTTTTCACAGGGATAGGAAGTGAAGCTCATTTAGCAAAGAGATGTTGCCCACCAAATGCTGAGGCCCTGTCCTAAAGCTCAGAGTACTCCCCCTAAGCTGACACTGCTTTTTTCTTCCCCAAACCCAAACCTGAGGAGCTCCCCCTCCATCTCCTGCCCTTAGAGCTGGAGGAGAACTGGGAAGGGAAAATGGGAATTGGCAAGGAGGAAGTTTGGCAAATCTGCAAGGGCTTCCTCATTTCTGTGTCTCTAAGAGCAGGCACACCTGGCTGAGGCCTGCTGGGCTGGGTGTCTGTCCTGGTTGTCTTCAGTGCCACCCAGGCTTGGAGGGTGCCAGAGGATGGTGCCAGGCTCTTCTCAGAGGTGCCCAGCCACAGGATGAGCAGAAATGGACATAAAATAAACCATAAGAAGCTCCACCTCAACCATGATGAAGCAACTCTTTATGTGGAGGATGTTAGAGCACTGAAACAGCTGCCCAGGGAGGGTGTGGAGTTTCTTCTTTGGAGACATTCAAAAAAAGTAGGAACCCACCTGGTCGTGTTTCTGTGTCACCTGTTATAGGTGATCCTGCCTTAGCAAGAATGTTGGACTGGGTGATCTCCAGAGGCCCCTTCCAATCCTAAACTTTTATGAGATTCTGGGATTCTGAGGTTCTGGGATTCTGAGATTCTGGGGTTCTGGGATTCCGGGATTCTGGGATTTAGAGATTCTGAGATTCTCTGCTGACCCTCCAGGGTGGTGGACTCAGTGTGACCCCCAAGGACCTGCAGACCCCTGTGTATGGCCCAGACAGCCTTGCAGCCCTCCGTGGGGCTGTCTTCCTTTGTCAGGAACACAGCTGCAGAGCCAAGGCTGATTCCCACCCCATGTTTCCAGAGGGGTCAGCAGCCACGTGCACCCTGGAGCAGCTGCCCCCACCTCACACATCATCGTGTCCTCAGCCACCCTCTTGTTGTCCTTGTGTCCCATGGCTCGTAAAGGTCTTCTGCCATGACCTCAGCTCAGATCTGCCCCGTGGAGCTTTTCCTCCTGTAAACACCATCACCAGCGTGGGGTGACCTTTAGCTTGTGCATCACTCCCGGCAGATGTTGGCTCGTGTTTGTCCTGCTCAGTGGGGGCAGCTGAAGTGTAAACGATGTGAGGTCATCCCAGCCTCGAGCTGGCTGAGACCAAGCGTCATTTTCCCCCCTGCTGCCTCTTACAACACAAAGATGATGCCATGCAATTACCCACAGAGGTGTACATGGTGGTTTTTGGGGGCCTTGTGTTTGCAACAGCTTAAAAAAATACACTGAAAACACCGCAGAGGAGCCAACATTACACATCCACGATGGGAAGCCTCTGTAGAAACAAATCCTGCTTCTTATACAACATTTATCTCCCAGGACAGAGTTTCAACCTCTCAATTGAACATGCTGAGGCAAAGTGAGAAAGTCACTTCCTCAGAGCCACCCACAAGTCCCTGACCGTGGTCTTAATTCGTTAGACCACGCTGCTATGGTCGAGTAGGTTCATAGAGGGATGGAGCTGGCTGGAACAAGATGTGCTTCACCAGTAAATGGTCTTTTTTTAGTGACAGAAAGGAAAGATCCTTGCAAAGCCAGTTTGTTGGGTTGTTTCCTGAAATTTGGTGGTTTGCATAGTGGAAGTACAATCCATTCACAGTCATTTTCACTGCTTTTAATGACAGCTGTTAATAGCCTGTGGCATTTGCTGGGGTTTGTGTCTGGATTCTCTTTGTGTTTCTCGCCTTCCTCATTGTTATTTTCATTGGCCAGGTTGCCTGGGAAGTGCAACTCCCACCCCCCTCCCAGGTGATCACTTTTATAAGCAAAATAGAGCAAAGAATCCTTAGGGGGGGAGAAAAGAGTCAGTTCTGACACAAAGACCTGATTAAAAAAAGAAATCCCATTAAAAGCATTTGCAAAAACCAGGCTGCTCCTGCGGTCCGGGGGGTGTAAAGCTGTTGGTCTCATGGATGGTGTGGATGTGGTGGAAGCCAGAGGCCTCTGAAAGAAAAATTTGGGAAGGGCCTCCAGCCCCATGGAGCATCTGTCATGGGTCCGGCCAGCGGCTCGCGCGTCCTCGGAGCGCGTCCCCAGGAGCAGCAGCGTGGGAAGCAGGCAAGTCAGGAGCATCCCACCCCCATTCATGTTCCCCTGAGGGTTTTTCTCTGTCTTCATCCACCCTCTCATCCCTCCTTGTCCTGTTTTCTCTCCCCACAATCTGTGGGTTAAAGAGATGATAGAGGCGCTTCCCAGATCGTGCTGGATCCGGCGCCAAGGGATGTTTTGTGGGGAGGACAAAGAAGTGCCAGGTGTGCACATCCTGGCACTCCCATCCCCTTCATTCTCCCAGGGCCTGGAGGGGAAGAGAGGATTTATGTGTGGGGAAGGCTGACAGGAGCTGGACACAGCTGTGATAAGTAGGGAAGTGCTCTGGCATCCCTTTGCTATTCCTGACACACAGCTGGAGGTGTTCAGGTGGGGAATTGGAGATATTCATCTCATGATGGCGATGAACATCCTTCCCTATAGCCCTTCGCCTCTGCTGAGTGTGGTGGGAGGGAGCATGATTCCCTCTGAGACCTGATCCAAGGGGCTTAATTCCTGAGCACCTGTCTGCCACCAGGTTCATTTCTTCTCCTGGTCCTATAAAATGTTTTCCTCTTCCTAGAAAAAGTCATCCTCTGGGATGTAGGGCCTCCAGGAAGGGCCTTTCCCTGGGCAGAAGTTTGGGTGTCCACACACAGAGGTGTGGAGCCCATCCATCTCCTCATGTTCTCAGGACTGGGAGGGCCAGGACCTCCCCACATCCTTACAGATCCCTGTGATGTGGAATGGAGCATCAGGGATTCTGGCCAAGGGACCATGGCCTGTGCCCACTTCCATAGGGTTTGGATGTCAGATAGGGGTGGCCTGCAAAGGGGATTTCTCCCTGCTGTGCCCCTGCTCACCCAGCACCCATCCACAATTTGGCCCACACCAACACTGTGCAGAGAGAGGTTTGAGTTGAAATTTGGATTGAAATTCCAGGCTCTGCAGGAAGCGCTGTTGGGCAGTGCAGTTTTGTCATGAAACCCGTCCCACCTGAAGAAGCCCAGAGTGGCTGCAGGTACCCAGAGGGATGTGCCTCATCCTCCTGGACCCATCCTCCTTTTTGCCCACCCCCACTACCCCTGAGTCCTGCAGAGACATCCCCAGCAGCCATCCCACCTTGCTGCCTGGGCTGAGCTCATGAGGGAAGCACGAAGGGAGGTGGGATAAGCAGTCTGCCCTCCTGCTTTTCCCCTCTCCAAGACCCTGATCCCTGGCTCTGTTTCCTGGCCCGCAGCCTCCTGCAGCCCAGCTGAGCATCCGTCGGCTTCCAGCGGGATGCAAATCTCAATGTAAGCAGCCATTTTTCCTCCAGACAGACGTTTTGATTAGGAAATGACCACTCTGGCAACAGGAGGCTGTTTTTTTTTTCTTCTGGAATGAGCAAGAAGCTTTTATTATCTTCTTCTCTTTATTTTTTTAAATTCCCTGTCAAAAGACTTTCTGCGTCTGCTTAAGCTCAAGGTTCTGGAAATATTGTGCTCTCCCACAGCCCCCCAGCCTCACACAGCCTCTCCCAGAGACTGTCCCAGCTCTTCAGAAAGGCCTGGGACAGATGCATTTTCTGCTTGTTTCGCTTGCCTGGGCCAGGTTCACCTGCAAATCATGGCCTAAGAAAAATGGTAGATTTAGGGCAGATATAAATTGTAATAGAAATGGAAAACCGGCGTGGATTGTAGCCAGAGATCCTAAAATAAGCCAGTGGGCTCCAGTCTCTTTCCTGAAATGTGTACCCTTCACTTAGGGATAAATCACAGGACCACAAAGCTCCTAGATTTGTTCATCTGCCCTGGGCTGCCAGGAAACAGATATTTCCAAGGTGATTTGGCCACACTGGCTGTGCTCAAGTCTGGGGCCTGGACAGAATTCAAGCCAGGGAGATGGGATGCACTGGAGTGGAGAAGGAGGAGGATGGGGCCAAGAGAAGGAGGCAGCTGCTGCTGCTTTGGGGTTCTTTGGGTGTGTGAGATTTCATGATGGATCAGCCCCAACATCAGCACCTCACCTCAACGGGAGAGCCCGGCTGCTCCTGGGGGTTCTTCACCTTCCCTTCAAGGACCTTTGACATGGACCAGAGTGTTTGACAGAGTCCTCATTGCACAAATAAAACCTGGTATCCATCAAAGATCAGGACTGGAATGGGGTCTGAACACTGTCAATAGGATATTCCCAGTTCTCCAGTGAGGATGCAACATGGAAACCCCACATCTGCTCCACTCCCCAGCAAGAACCAGGACGCTTCTTGCTCTGGGCTCTCCAGCTCTTCATGGGGGCTTCCTGCAGTGCTGGAATTGTGGAATCACAGAATGGTTTTGTTTGAATTGGGAAGGACCATAAAGCCAGGGGAAGGGACACCTTCCACTACCCCAGGCTGCTCCAAGACCCATCCACCCTGGCCTTGAACACTTCCAGGGATGGGGCAGCCAGATTTTGGCCATCACATCACAGAGGATGGCTGTAGCCTCCACCTTCTGCCTCTAAGAAAGACCTTGCTCATGGTTTCAGTGCTCGTTATAGCACAGCACGTTGGTTCAGAGCTGCCTTCTTACCTCCTCTTAGCAACAAACCTGCAAATTATTTCAAAATATGAGCTAAAAAGGACTTGACTGAAACCCAGCAGAAGTAGAAAATTATCATGGCAAAAACTGCTTCAGTAGCAAATCTTCCTTCTTATTTAAGGAGCTGATCCATCAAGATCTTCAGTAATTCTTCAATTTTGTGTCTTGCAAAGCAATCTGAGGGTGCCAGGTCAGGAAATGTTCTGAAGAGCTATTTCATTGAAGGGAAAGAGAACTGAATGCATCTGTTATGCACTGAGAACTGGAGGAAATTTTTTTTACTGAACTTTTTCACTCCTCGCTGATGCAAAAATGCAAATCTGGAATACTTAAATTATTGCATCTGAAGTGAATTGATTTCAGCAATTCTTTCAGGAGAGGGGAGGATTTGCAGAGAAATCCAGCATTTAAAACCCTTCATAATAGGCTAGATCTGCAATTTCAAAGTAATTTTTTTAGGGTTTTTGAACCCATTTCCTTTTTAAAATGTGTTCTTTAAAAAATAGACTTCGTAATTTTTAAAATGAATTAAAATATCTGATCTTGCTGAACTGTTAAAACACTTTTTTACACCCACCACAGAATCTGGATGGAAAGGGGGCTCATTTTGTGATTTCTGTAGGCTTAGAGGTTTTTTTTTGGAGCTGCCCTCAGAGTGAAACTCTATTGGCTTACTTGGGTATTAACCTCTTTTTCCATGGCAGTTTCATGGGGTTGAGGCAAATGGTGAGCCAAGACTTCTGCTTTTCTGCTCAATTTGGTCTTGTTTCCTTTCCTACACCCTCCCATGCAATCCCAAGGCTGCCTGTCAGTGTCCTCCACATCGCTCTTGCAGAAGGTGTTGGATTCTCATCAGAAATTACTTCAGATCTCTTCTGCCCTGGCAGAGGAAAGCAGTCAATGGTAGTAGGTGATGCAGGGGCTGCTCACTGTAAAAATGAGATGGGCAAAGCTTTGAAATGACAGAACCCGAGGCAATGGTGTGAAGGTGAGTCCAGGGAGGTTTAGGTTGGATATTAAGGAAAGTTCTTCCCACAGAGGGTGGTCAGACACTGGAAAGCTCCTCAGGGAATGTTCATAGCCCTAAGGCTGCCAGAGCTCCAGGAGCATTTGGACAATGCTCTCAGGGTTGCACAGGGTGGGATTGTTGGGATGTCTTGGGTAGGGCCAGGAGCTGGATCGATGATCCTTGTGGGTTCATTCCAGCTTAGGATATTCTGTGATTCTATGATCTTCAAAGAGCTCCCCTTGACTCATTCCTGCAGAAAGGCTTGAACCTGCACCCACCTCATTCTGTAGCCACAATGCTGCCTCAACTACCCCTGTGAAGGCTGCTAAAATTGCATTCTATCATTCCCCAACGTGGGCACCCAGCTTGAACCCCAGTTTTAGAGGTTCTGCTCATACACCCAGTGTTCCTGTGACCTGCTCGTCTGTCCCACAAATTCAGGGCTGGCTGCACCACAGAGCTCATTGTCCTGGTGTCTATTGGCTTCCTCAGCTTGGCTCTTCCAGGAGCATCTAATATTCTTTACTCATGACCTAGCAGCAGCTAAGCTGGACCCATAAAACTGTAGAATATCCTGAGTTGTACGGGGCCCATAAGGATCATCGAGCCCAGCTCCTGGACCTGCACAGACCCACCCCAAGAATTCCATGGTTCAGTTTCTGAAGCTGTTTTTTTGCTAAATGTTTTTATGCATATAGAATCATAAAATCCTGGAATGGTTTGGGTGGGAAGGGACCTTAAAGACCATCCAATTCCACCCCCTGCCATGGGCAGGGACACCTTCCACTCTCCCAGATTGCTCCAAGCCCTGTCCAGCCTGGCCTTGGACAGTTCCAGGGATCCAGGGGCAGCCACAGCTTCTCTGGGCACCCTGTGCCAGGGCCTCACCACCCTCACAGGGAAGAATTTCTTCCATATATCAGACCTAAATTTCCCCCCTTTCAGTTTAAACCTGTTACTCCTTGTCCTATCATTCCATTCCCTGATGAAGAGTGATATGGAAAAAACTTTGTGTTGCCTTAAAACTTTTTTATTCTGCTTATTCTGCTTTGATTTTTGGTTGCTTTAAAAAGAACTTGTTTTGGAGGCTTGAAGAAAAAAAAGTTTCCCTACTCTTAGTTATTAAATAAAACCAACGTTTTTAGATGAGAAATACTATAAATTCACAAAAGGAAATTTCTATGATTTTCTGAGTTATTGTGCTCTCCCCAGCACTCCTTTCCACTGGAAAAAAAAGTAAAAACAGGGTGGGAGAACTACTCCAAGTGGCTTTTCTCATTTGTTTTTCCTTGTGAAGACAATTTCTAAAAGCATTAATCAGAAGCGAAACGCGTTGTCATGATGCTCACTCAACTCAGCCGCCTTTATTTTTGAAAATAAAATTACTTTTCACCAATCCAGGGTTCCACCAGCTGTTAAATGGGAACCAGCAGCTCACTGTATCCAGCAATATTTGCCTGCTATTTTCGGTTTTGTAAAACACATTTTGGGACTATTTTGGGTTTTGAAAAAAAGCACTGCTGGCCCAAAGGACAGTGGCGTTGGCCGCCAAAGGTGTTGGAGGCAATTGGGAGAGTGGGACTGGTGGATTTTGTAGGGACTGCGAATCCCCAGAGCTGTTCAAACCCCTTCTGTGCGTGGGTGGGAGCGAGTGACCTTTGTGGGAGGCTTGACTCGAGGTGGGCTGTGCTGTTCCCCTCTCTGAGCCGCTTTTGCATGGCTGTGTCTCCGACACGTGCGTGGGGACAGAGCTGAGCCTGTGCAAGGCTGCAGAGAGGTTTTTCCAGTCTCAGCAGGGTGCAGAACGGGTTGCAATGTCCCCATGGGGGTGCTCAGGTGGTCCCCACTCCTCTCAAACCCTGCCAGAGGAGCTGGGATTGCCCCAAGCCCCTGGCTGGACTTGCTGAGGTTGATGTTCCTCCAGACCTTTCCCATTCTGCCCCACCAGTGCCACCAGAGTAGTAAAAAGAAGATTCTACTTTTAGAGATTTAGTAAGAATCCAGTAATCTTCTTTTAGTAAAAAGAAGGTTCTACTTTTATTCTTCTTTCAACTACCAGAGTAGTAAAAAGAAGATTCTTGGCCCAGTGGGAGAAGTAGGACATGGTGATGGTGTGGATCATTATGATTACATTTATAGATAATACAATAAATATTGCCAATGAATATCTAAATAATAGCTCCATCACCTATTGCAGTGGTTATAGTGTCACTAGGTCATAGTTTTTCCTTTGAGCCATGAGACCTCCTCACTTTCTAAACTGCTGAAAGAAATCTAAGTGTGGCTCACTCCACTTAGTCTCAGATTTGGCCAACAGTCTATCACTAAAACATTACAATTTAAGCAAGTTCAGCTGGAAATGTACAGATTTTCAGTTTTGGCCCTGCAGAATTCACATTTGCAAAGCACCTATCGAGCTACTTTAGGATTTAGCTCTGTATTTGACCAGAACTGACAGCTTTTACTGACCCACCCAAAAGTTCCCCATCTTTGGGCTGGATGTGCTGCAGGTGTCCCTGACAGGGTGAAGACCCATCCAGAAGCTGCCTTCCCTCTTGGAAGATCAGTTTCTTCAGAGGGTGCAATCTCCAACAGCATTTTATATCCTTTTGCAGGCCCCCAAACTATCACAAACATATTATTATTATTATTATTATTATTATTATCATCATCATCATCATCATTATTTTATTTTATTTATTTTTAATGTGTTCCATTGATTATGTAAGCACCATTAATTATGTGTTCTTATGATTGGACAAATCACATTGCCCGACACAGAGCGGAAGGAGAGAGGGAGGATGTGTGTGGGAGGATATATTTGATGGCCAAAATATCTTTCGTTGCCATCTCACATTGAGAACAACTGAAAACCCCAAAAGCAGCATCCATGATCCTGTAGATGGTCTGTCAACCCTCCCATAAGATCATCCTTGTGACACAACTGGCAGTCAAAGCGAATTGCTGACTCGTGCTGCATCTCACATTCCCTAAATCTGGCAAAATTATGGCAGTTGCATGAATTATTTCTCATTTAGGAGCAGAGTATATCAGAGACCCCAGGATTTTCCAGTGAGACTGTAACAAGAACAAATCAATGCCAAACATGTAGGTGGATTTTCTGTCTTTCACAGCTGGTAATGAGTGACAGCTGAAATTTACCCATCGTCCAGCCTTGACTTTAAATGATACTTTGCTCTTTCCTGCTGCTGGAAGAAAAAAATAAAAAGAAAAAAAAGGAAATTCCAGCCACTCTCATGGCAAAAAAACCCCATGATCCAGAATCTGAAATCCTGGCACAAAGTTGTGAGTGGAAAAGCAGGAAAAGTTCCCCTAATAAATCATGTGCCATTGCACCACCAGACCTGCTAAGCAGAGCAAGCTCTGGGTACAACCTGGAGGCTGCCAAATGAAAATGAAATTGCTGCAGGAACTGCTCTGGTTGATTTTTAATAGGTGAAACTCCCCCTCCAACTGTGCTGTCAGTGCCTGGAGCAGAGCTGAGGCCTGGGGACAGATGGATGGGCCATCTGTAAGCTCAGGTCAAAGGAAATCTCAGAGATGAAAAAGTTTTGGATGGAGGGGGGGAAGTGTGTATCAGGCTACCCTGAAATATTTCAGCAATTCCTTCTATTTTGCACACCTTATCAGTAATAATAAAAATAAAGCAGAAGGGAGAAGACATTTAAAAATTAAAATATTGTGGTGGCTCCATTAGAAACCTCATTTTAGAGTCCCAGATTTTGAAATATTAGATCTGTGCTAGAAAGCAAAAGAAAAAGTTGCTTTTACTGGAATTTTTTTCCCTGTGAATCTGGCTGGCTGGGAGCTTTTCTGAACACACTGGTTGGAATCTGACTACCAAGAGACAGTGCCAGAGTGACATTTGGGGGTGTCCCTGGACCTGAGGTCCCTGATCCTCCATGGTCACTGCAGATCTTGATTTGACAGGATTTTGGCAGGAATAGGAGCCACTGTGTCTCTGCACAGCTTAGAGTATTCAGGGTTTAGTTTTTGGGCTGTTTTAGGCTTGTAGCCCACACCTTCCAAAGCCTTTGGTTCAAGGCAGGAATGGGGCAGACTTTGGCACTGGATGTTGCACTTCAGCAATGCTGACTTCATCTGCTCCTTCATTTTTGAGGCTCCAAGAAGAGTTTGGCCGTTTTGGCTACCAGACCCATTATTATCCTTGAATTTCAGACTGGGGCTGAAATTACATTTCTAGGATGAAAGTCAAACAGTCCTCAAGCCCATGTTTGGAAAACTTAATGCAGACCAGATGATGATCCATGGAAAGGGTATGATTCATTTATGTCTTAGGGTCCTTGGGGTCTCCAGGAGGTCTGAGACATCCATAGGGTATAGGGAAACCTAATCCATGATTTCTGGGAGAGCCACACCTTGTGAGGACCCAGAGCACATCAAAAATTGCCAGAGTGCTGCAGATGGATGAGGCAAACCCTCAGCTTGTCTTTACAGGCAGGATGGATGCAGGCTGCACCACATTCCTTGAACTTCTTTCAGTATTCCAAAGGGCCAGAGAGGTCCTGTGGCTTCCTGGACAACCCAAGTGTGAGCCTGAGCTGCTGAAACGTGAGGAGCAGCGGGGCTGGTTCCGTGCATGGCGCGGCCACATCCGCGCTGGCCCTGCTGCGTGGGAGGGACAGGAGCTGCAGAAAGCCCTGAGCTGCCTGAGGTGACTCCTTCTCAGGCCAGAGACTGTGTGACCCTCCTGGTTCAGCTGAACAGCTCAGCTCAGGGCTGTTGATAAATCCATCTTCATCCCTCTGGCATCACCCAGCTCTGTTCGATATCATATGGAAATCTCTGAGTTGGAGAGGGAACGTGTCCAAAGCAGTCACTTGAGCCTCTTTTTCTTATGTTTCTGGTGACTTGTAGTGTCTGTTTGAACCTCATTTGCAAAGTGTGAAACACCAGAGTCATGTGGGAACAGAAACCATGGGGTTCACAAGGTCCAAGGCAGCAGAGGACTGTAGACAGGATGGCTTTCAACTCCTCTCTTCGCTGTCCCATCGTCCTGCATTCTGATCTTCTCCAGCTTGTTTTAAATGAATGGAAAGACTTTGTCCCTCAGTGCCTGCACCTTTCCCCAAAAACAGTCTCACTAAAACCATTTTCTGCTCTTCCTTCCAGGATGGGGTTGTTTGGCAGCAAAAATCAGCTGATGCCCAATGAGAAACACACTTCTGGAGGCAACCCAAAAACCAAGGGCAAACCTCCTCCTGCCCCACCCAAGGTAAGCCTGCAGTTTTGTGTCCTTTTGGGATCCCACCACAGCTCAGTTGGTATCTGAGGTGATGCAGGCAATATTTAGAATCACAGAATCACAGAATTATTTGGGTTGGAAAGAACCTGAAAGCCCATCCAGTTCCACCCCCTGCCATGGGCAGAGACAACTTCCGTTATCCCAGGTTGCTCCAAGCCCTGTCCAACCTGGCTTTGGATATTTCCAGGGATCCAGGGGCACCCACAGCTTCTCTGGGAAACCTGGTCCTCCCAGCTGATCCCTTTTAGAAGGGCTCTGAGGAACCCCTGTGTATTTCAAACCCCTAAAATCCTGTGTATTGAAATATCTTCTCATCAGCACTTTGAAACCCAAGCTGATGTTGCTGACTTGCAAGATGGGTCAGATTCAGGCTAAGATTCAGAGTTGCAAACCACAATGGAAACTTCACCACTGTGAGTCCTCAGCGGGCTCAGAGAGGAGGGTCTGCAGCCAGACTGTGCTGGGGTGAGCTGAAAATCAGAAATGCTGGGCATCTGCTGCTCCCTTTGCATTCCCTCGGCCTCTGCTGGCATGGACACAGAGCAGGAAGGAACTGGGGAAGGATTTAGGAGACCTCAAATGACAAACTTGTTTAAACTTTGTAAGTCACTTCGCCTCTGTTGCTGTCCAAAGCACATTAAGTTGTTTTGTCTTTCCTTGCCCCCACCAGCACCGCAGCCAGCACAAGAGAAACTCGAGGTGCAGCTCTCATGTGAAGACCATCTCGAGCCTGGAGAGGGGAGGAATTGCAAATCATTGCTTTTTATGACAGCTGGAGATGTTTTTTCACTCCTTTACTTTCATTTCTGAGTTCTCCCATGGCTATTCAGTCTGGTTTTCATGACAGCAGATGTCAGATTGACCAAGAAGAAGCTATTTTCCTAAATTTCATTCTCTCCAGCTCACTGGAGAGGAGCCACTATCAGTATAAATACAGTATCACTGGCCACCTTCTGCCATTCGTCATTTTTTGCCACAGGCACTCAGCTCTCACATGTCAGGGGAAATCCAAATTTCTTCCACTTAAACGAGAAATGGCAGCAGATGAGCAGCTCTCCCACCCCACACTGCTGCTGAGCTGGGGTGAAAGAATGGTGCAGACAGAAAACACGAGGTGTTTTTAGTTCTGTTGTCTGTATTTCACCACTTTTGCACGTCTATAAAAATAACCAGTGTGGTCAAACACCCCACAATAGGCACTGTAAGGTGGGTGAAGGCCAATTTCAAACTGTTATGCCCCAAAACAAGGTGGTTCCATCCCAGCTCACTTGGAATGATCTGTGATCTACAATTTGCCAGTTCCAGCAGCAGGGCCAAACCAAACCAGGAACAAAATAAGCATTTTAAAATTGTGCCCAGATGAGCTGCAGCAACTTGTTGCTATTTAATTTCACAGTCTGCAATTTGCTCCTTAGGGATAGTGGAGGGGCAGCTGCAATCTCTGCTCTCTGTGACCAGTGACAGGACCCAAGGGAACAGCTGGAGCTGTGTCAGAGGAGATTTAGTGTGAATATTGGGAAAAGGTTCTTCCCTCAGAGGGTGCTGGGCACTGAGCAGGGTCCCCAGGGAATCTCCAAGGCTGCCAGATCTCCAGGAGCATTTGGACAATGTTCCAAGGCGCAGGGTGGGATGGTTGGGGTGCTGGATCACTGATCCTTGTGGGCCCCTTCCATCTCAGGAATCATAGAATTATTGGATCATAGAATATCCTGAGTGGATATCCACAAGGACCATGGAATATTCCATGTTTTCTAGAGTTCTCTGATTAATTAGCTGTTGCAGTCACTGCCTCTGTTTTTTTAATGTAATCTTGAGCAAAGGATATCATACACCCATGATCCTTGGGACAATTATGGCAGACAGTATCTCTGGTTTTCTGCTTCAAACAACTCTGCAATTGCCATTTCTCAATTGCACGATTCATCTCTCACCCCTCACTGATCCTAAATCTGGCATCAGCGGACAGGGGTTGGATGGAGCAGGCTCCAAGTGAGGGGGCAGCAGATTTCTGCTTTAACTCAGAGGGAAGCCAAGGCTTATTGCAGCTTTTCTGTGAGGACAGCTGTGAACACCTCATGGCAAAATGTGCTAAAGCCATCACAGCTGTGGAGCCAGGCACAGGGGCTGCAGTGGTCTCTGGACCAGAATCCCACTCGTCTGTGAAGCTGAAATCAGTTCTTCCTGAGACACAGCAAAGTGATAAATATCTCCTTTTTCCTTTCTATTTCTATCACAGGGGAGACAACTTATCAACAGCCCCCATCTAAACCAAGCCTCTGCACAAGGTAAGGCTCTGTTTCCTTTGCCTCCCCGCGGGGTTTTGCAGGGTGGTGGTCCCCAAATGTCAGGGTTTGAGGACGAGCCATCACAGGCGTGTGGTTTCTGTATTTGCAGCCGTGCCAGGCAGGGAGTTTATCAGAGTGGCTCAGAAAACTCAGTTTACATCACTAAGTCCTTGCAGCTGCCAATTTTCCCTTTGCCATTCAAAGAAATCCAGAGGGAAAAGCACTCCCTCTCCTTTGGAAGCAGGTGATCTTTAAGGTCTGTTCCAAACCTCTGATTCCATGATTGCTGGAGCAGAGGCAGATCTGAGCCTGGAGCTGTGTGAGATTCCTCTGCCCTGTCTGCAGTGTGACAAGTCATGGATGCTTTATCCAGCCAGCTGAACATTTCAGAGGAAATAGCAGGCATCAGAGAGCCCAGAGAGGCTACAAAGAGAAGGAGAAGAAAGGGAAGAGGATAAAATAAGGATACACAGAGCCCCTGCCTGGAGATGGGCTGTTGGCTTCATCCACCTCTGCAATTATCTGTGGGTCACAGATGGTGTTTGGAGATTATTGCCTTTTAGCAGGGAGCCCTCAGCCCCCTCTTCCCAGCCTCCAGCAGCAGCTCATGTGTGTTTTTGTCAAAGAAATTCTGCAGATTAAGGACAGAGGGAGAGATAATTAGAAGAGGGGGGGAAATAGAGGAAGCTTGGAAGGGGGGGGAATTTGAGAAAACTTAGAAGAGGGCAGTTAGCAAAACATGAAAGTTCTTCACGTGGATGAAAGGGTAGGATTAGGGGAGATGGTGTGAGGGAAGAGAAAAGGGGGATGGTGAATAAATGGGATGGATGGAATGACAGTGTTAGGTCTTCTTAGGTCTTATGGGTGGTGATGGAGGGTCCCTACCATGGGCCAAGCACAGGAACTCCTGCAACATCAAAATATCCTTCAAATTTGGCTTTTTTTATGGATATCAAATCTGTGGGAGGTGAATATCTTCAGCCACATGATCTGGGGTGTGTTTTCATGGAAATGCCATTTTTCCAGAAACCGTGTTTTCTTTTGCAGAATTGTTTTCATGGCATGTTTCCAAGTGGCCGTGCTCTCCCACCTCCCCAGCTGAGCAGGGACTGACAGTTTGTCACAGAATTTTTATCACAGAGTTTTTTTCACAGGGTTTTTATCACAGGATTTTTATCACAATGTTTTTTCCACTCTGGTCAGAGTCAGAGCAGAAATTGTGATCAAGGAGGCGGATTTTACTTCTCCTTCATGCCCAAAGGGAGAAGTTGAAAGATGCTAAAAAATGGATTAAGTACAATATTAGCCATTTTCAGCTCTCAAAACTAATTTTGTTCATTAGATTCAGTTCCAGTTCTGGAAGAATATTCACACTGACAGTCTGGAAAACTTCCTATTTTTCTCTGCCAGTGTTTGAGTTTCCTGAAATAATGCTACATCTGACTGTGCCCTGTGTGGCAAAACAGGCTGATAAGAACCAAGCAAGATATTTGAGATACCAGAGATCTTCTCCTAAGTGACAGCAATTCAAGTGAATCAAAAGAGAAAGTTCAAAATCCAGGCAATCACATCATATAAAAAAAATAAATTCAGAGACATGAATTAAATCCTGTGGGAGCACTTTAAATTCAATCAAGGAAAATTATTGCCTATGGAAGTGTGGCACATGATGTAAAATCAACCCTGTCTTTTCCTGTTTTTTTTTTAATTTTTGTGTATTTTTTTTCTCTCCTTGTGTTTTGAATTATTTTTCTTTGGGTTTTTTTCTGATCTGGAGTTGTTGAAATTGTCTCACACTTTCCAGCTTTCACACCTCTGTCTGAAAAATCATTAATTTGTTTATTTAAAAAAAAAAAAACAAAAAACTAATTCCTCCTGACATTATTTATCCTCATGGAAATAACACAAAGGCAGGCAAGGTGTGCAGAACTCTGGATTCAATGTGGTGCACGTGGCATCACCAATCCTTTTTTCACTTCAGGTGATTCTCCCATGGTGTGAGTCTCCCATTCATTTTAACACCATTCCCTGAGCAACCACAAAGTTTTTAAGGCTGATTTTAAGTCTCTGTGGAATCAAAATTTTAATTCTGAGTCCCCAGGGCTCCCAGCACTGCAAAGTCCTGGCTCATGGTGAGCCCCAAACCAAAAAGTCCCATGGTAGAGCTGCTGTTTGCTTGCATTGGATGGGCATGACACAAAAAATAGGTAGAATAACCCCTGCCCTTGCCCTGGCAGCTGCTCACAGCTGGATTTAAATCCCACTGATGAAAGGGCTGGTGGGTTTGGGTGCTTGTCCTCAGACATTTTAATAACCTGCAACAGCATGAGGAGTCGAAGTGTCTGTGAGGTCATTTCTTCTGGTGAGGAGCCACCACTTCTTCCACCTCTTCACTGGCTTCTTGCTGACCAAAACATGAACAGGACTGAGTTCCAGGGTGTGGAAGGTTAGCATGCTCTGGAACTAGAGGTCTTCTGTGGTGTGTCAAAGTTAATGCCCAAATTCTTGGGTTTTGTTGTTGTTACTTGAATGTGGTTTTGAGTTTGAAAGGAATACTGTCAGAAATGTCAGTTTGAGTGGAAGAAGGAAGGGTTGTTTCTACTGAAAAAAGGGCTGAGTTTTCAGTGGGAAATTAAAAAACTTCTAATCAAAAATGTTTGCCTTGATGTGGAGCACATCTGAGGAGAAAAGGATGAGGGAACTGGGGGGCTCAGCCTGGAGAAAAGGAGACTCATGGGGACCTTCTGGCTCTGCACAACTCCCTGAAAACAAATTGTAGCCAGGTAGGGGTTGGGCTCATCTTCCTTGTAAAAAGAGAAAGAACAAGAGGAGATGGCTTTAAGTTGCACCAGGGGAGGGTTAAATTGGATATTAGGAATAAAAATTTCACAAAAAGTGTTACCAATCTTCAAATCAGGCTGCCCAGGCAATGGAATCACCATCCCTGGAGGGATTTAAAAGCCACAAGAATGTGACACTTGGGGACATGGTTTAGGGGTTGCCTTGGCAGTGCTGCATTAAATGGTTGGACTTGATGACTTTAGAGATCTTTTCCAAGCTTAGGATTCAGTGATTCCATCCAGCCCACACCAGGCTGAAACAGAAAGCTGAGCTCATTCCCAGCAGCTTTAAGCCATAGCTCAGTGCACCCAGCTGGCCAACATGTCCTGCAAGCAGTCACTCACACCATGACCACCCCAAAATGGTTCTGAACCAATGGATGATCCTCTGGGACACCCTGGCACAGTCTGAGCCCTGCTTTGGGGTTGACAGTGCTGGGTTAAATGGTTGGACTTGATGACTTTAAAGATCTTTTCCAAGTTCAGGATTCAGTGATTCCAACCAGCCCATGCCAGGCTGAAACAGAAAAATGAGCTCATTTCTAGCAACTTTAAACCATAGCTTAGTGCACCCAGCTGGCCAACATGTCCTGCAAGTTGTCACTCACACCATGACCATTCTAAAATGGCTCTAAACCAATGGATAATCCTTTGGGACAGTCTCAGCCCTGCTTTGGGGTTGCTTTGGCAGTGTTGGATTAAATGGTTGGACTTGATCACTTTAGAGATCTTTTCCCAGTTTCGGATTCAGTGATTCCAACCACCTCATTCCCAGCAGCAGTAACCCACAGCTCAGTGCACCCAGCTGGCCAACGTGTCCTGCAAGTTGTCACTCACACCATGACCATCCCAAAACAGCCCTAAACCAATGGATGATCCTCTGGGACACCCTGGCATGGTCTCAGCCCTGTTTTGTGGCCATGAGGTGGTTGCAAAGACCTTCCATTGAGGACAAGCCAGCAGTGGGCGGACTGGTTGAATCATTCCTCTTGAGCCACCAAACTGGCACTGAGCCTCTGCAAACCCTGCTGGTATCAGACTTTGCTGACAGCAGCTCTGAGCCAGGACGTGTTTGGCTCCCAATCAAAGTCCTGGGGCTGGCAGCTTTATCTGAGAGCTCCTCACAGCCCCAGCGAGCCTCTCATGGCCTGAGTGGATCAAACTGGTCCAAGGCAGTGTAATCCATGTGTTTCTCATGGGGTGATGGACTCAGGGACAGGAAGAGCCCCTTTCATCATGAGATGGCAGATCCTGCTAGCTCGGGCAGAGAGAGCTTTTCTTCTGGCTCATTTCAGTGTGCCTGTTGTGGGATAAGAGGTGATAAAGTATTTTTTCGGCATACAAAACCCTTTTTGTCCTTGCTGTATTCTCTCTTTTTAATTTCATTTATTTTCACTTATGTCAGTCGCTTCGAGATCAAAACTCCATTTCCATTTTCTGGAGTGCGCAGCCACCCTGGGCTTGAATACATTTACACATTTGCTCCTATTTTTCTGAGCACGAGTGTGATCACTGGATTATTTCCCTTTCAAGAGGACCAGGAGGGGATGTGTGTGTGTGGATGGCAGGCTGGCTGTGGACACCTCATGCCCCAAACCCTTTCATGTCTGAGCAGATGTGTGATAACAACTTTCTCAAGGAGGCAGACAGAGTTTGGGTGCATTGCTAATTCGAGCTGCCTCAAGGGGAAGCCCCCAACCGTGCCAGCTATTTTCAGACTTCAAAGCATTCTCCCTCGTGACTGATCATCCTTTTCCCATCCTGGGAGAGAGCCTCTGCTGGAACCTCTCATGGATCTCCGGTTTCCTTCTCAAAAGCCTGAAGGGAGCTGCTCAGGGCTCTGCTTTCCAAAGCTGCCTTTCCTCCCACGCTGACCCTTTCTCCTCCCTAACAAATTGCCATCGGAACAGCAGCCAGCCTTGCACAGACACAAACCCCAAGTCACCCCAGAGACACGGTTATCTCGCAGTGACAAAGGGCCAGTCTGGCTCTCTTGCTGGTGGCATTATTTGAAGAGGTCACCCAAAGACAGTGGCTTGACAGGCTGTTTTGAAAAATGCTAATAATAGGCTGTCCATCGGTCTCAGTGCATTAATTAGGCTGAGCACAGGCTGAAGCCTTCCTGCAGCACAGTTCAAATTCTTTTTTTCTTTTTCTTTTTCTTTTTCTTTTTCTTTTTCTTTTTCTTTTTCTTTTTCTTTTTCTTTTTCTTTTTC
>JAWWEX010000182.1:109744455-109758256 GCA_035583215.1 Arremon brunneinucha | reverse complement strand
CTTCTCCTTCTCCTTCTCCTTCTCCTTCTCCTTCTCCTTCTCCTTCTCCTTCTCCTTCTCCTTCTCCTTCTTTTCCTCCCTCTCCTTTCTTTTCAGTTTCCGCCACAGTGTTTTGGTTTGATTTCTGTGATCCTGCGCATGCGCTGATTCTTTTTATAAACTTTGATTTGCCCCAGAATAGCTGCTCTTTTCTGCTTCAGCAGCTGCGAGCGTGCAGAGCACAGGGGAAAGGTTGCAGCGCTTCCCCGAGAGCAGCCCCGGCACCTCCGGGGTTTGCAAACCAAGAGATTCAGCTCCAGCCCGCAGGGACCAGCCTGGGCTGGGCCAGAGCATCATGTGGACTCATAAAAATGAGAGAGAGGGATTTTTTTATATGGGCAGAAGGTGACAGGACAAGGGGCAGCAGTTTTAAAGTGGCACAGCTCAGGTTTGGGTTAGATGTGAAGAAGGAATTGTTCTTTGTGAGGGTGGTGAGGCCCTGGCACAGGGTGCCCAGAGAAGCTGTGGCTGCCCCTGGATCCCTGGAAGTGTCCAAGGCCAGGCTGGGGCTTTGAGCAACCTGGGATAGTGGAAGGTGTCCCTGCCCATGGCAGGGGGTGGAACTGGATGAGCTTTAAGGTCCCTCCCAACCCAAACCATTCTGTGATTCATTCACTGCAAGGAAAAGTGTTCAAAAAGGAGGGATGACAAGATACCAAAGCACAGGCCACAGACCATGAGCCCAAGGAGAGATAAACTCTAGAAACAGCCTCAAATAACAGAAACTGCAATGACTTTATTCTTTTTTCAATCAAAGAACCCCACTTCATTTTGAGTCAAATTCCACAGCCACCATGGGAAATGTTGCAGTTTTCATTTACCACTGTGTAAAACTCAGGCTGAACTCTGACAGGTTATTTATGACCCTTCCAATTCCACACAAACCCCTTTTTTTGTTGACACTCAGGGTTTTGTGGACTGGGGGGTGGTTCTGCAGTGTTTTAAAAATGCATACACAGGAAATGCTTTGTTGAATCAGTGTTAATCCCTGAGCAGAGGTTGTGGTGAGCAGGAAAGCTGGGTTGGTGGAAAGGTTGGATTTGGGGATGGGAGGATGACAGAGCCCCATGTTTAGGGGCTGAAATTCCCCACTATACATCCAGATGTGCATCAAGCCACTCAAGGAACAGTCTGGATGCAAAGGAGTTAATTCTTCTTTCAGATCACTTGTTTGTGGTTGCACTGTACGATTTTCCTGCCTCAAGTGACCGTGACCTGGAGCTGGTCAAAGGGGAGAAACTCCAGGTCCTCTCCAAGTAAGTGACCCAGGAGGAAGTTCAAAGATGAGCACGTGGAGGCTGGGAAAGGGGAGACCTTGGGGTCAGCCACCACTTTGCAGCTGACCAGAGCTGATCCTGTGCCTTGGCTGTGCTCCAGAGCCTGGCTGTGGGTACCCTCTTCTCTCTGCAGGGTGACACTTCCATGGGTCACATATACTCTGGGGCTGGGGACTGTCCCTGCCTGGGTGGCACTGGGACCCTCTTTGCTGTCACTGCCTGGGGGTGCAGAAGTAGCATAAATAACAGCAACAAAAAAAACAACAATAAGAAGAAAAAACAGCTCCTGTCCTGTGTTTGTGCTGATTCTGCTTCTGCAAAGGATGTGGGTTGGGTGTAGTCAAAGGAAAGGACAGAACTGAGCCAGACACTTGAGAGGTTTCATTTCAACTTCTCAAACTCACCACAGAAGAGGCCCAGTCCATAACAGGGCAGAGGCGAGCTTGGGGCCCCCAGGCCTTGGAGGGCCGCTCCATCCTTGACTGCTGGAGGTTTGAGGTGGCCTCCAGAGGTGACATTTCACATCCACATGTCGTGGGCTGGGACCTGTGGGACAAGGAGATGCAGAATCCCCTGCATGGAGATGGCTTGGGGTCATGACTAGTGGCTCAGTCAGCAGTGGGACAGCAAGGTGGGGTGTCTGGAACACAGAGGAAGGAGCAGAAAGGACCCCAATGCCCTGTTCAGGAGACAAAATAAACCCCATGACCACTCGAGGTGTGTGGCAAAGGTTTGGGTCTGTGGTTGCTCCACATTCATGGAAAGAGATTGTCACCTCCACAAGTCCCTGAAACACCAAGAGCCTCCAACCTGGTTTGGGTGCTTGGGAACCCAGAAGGAACTGCAGGGTGGATTATGGAGTCCTAGTCCCACATCCCCACAGCCTCAGCTTGTCACAAAACCTCCTGTGGGCACTCACACCTTCTCCTCTGCTCCCTTTGCAGAGAGGGGGACTGGTGGCTGGCAAAGTCCCTCAGCACTGGGAGGAAAGGATACATCCCCAGCAACTTCGTGGCACAAGTGGACAGTTTGGAAGAGGAAAAGTAAGTGGGAAAGCTTTTGAGAGGTCAGAACTGATGCTGTACCCTGGATCTCAACGAGCTCCAGGCGGAGCTTTAGTGATGGCAGGAAAATGTCACTGGTGGGCTGGATGGCAGGAGGTCTTTCCTCATCCCAAACAATGCTGCCCAAAAGCTCAGGACAAGTTTGTGATCATCATATTGGTGTGGAAAAGGGAGGATAAGGTTGTTTTGGGGAAAGTGGACAAAGGTTCTTGTCCCATTGATTGCACCCACTGTGGAAAGCATGGATTTGGGGAGGGACAACAGAAAGGCTATGGTGGCAGTGCCAGGGACCGTCCTCTGGTCCCACTGGGCCAGTCTACCCACACAAATGGCTTTAAACCTCTTCACTTTCCATGAGAGAATCCATATGTAAACTGGGAATCTCTGGATGGGGTGCAGGTCTTGGATCTGCCAGGGGTCACACCAACAATTCAACGAGACAGAAATTGAGTGCCAGCACCCAGACCCACAGTGCTGTTTTTTAAATGACCCCAGATGCAGCCTCCCTGCAAGAAAAATCAAATGAAACACTGGAGTCCAAAGAGTTTATTTTGCTATAATGAAAACAGAAAGACATTTTTTTCCATGAGTTCTCCTCCTCTGTGGCATTCAGCTCTAAATGATCTGTCCTGCCTGCAATCTCTTCTTGGAGGGACCCAACCACCACTGAGTTCAGCAAATATTCAGCAGGGCACCAGAAATGTGGCTGAGACATAAAAGTTCTTTGTATGGGATACTGCACATCCCCGCACTGTCTGAATTTCCAGGCTGTGAAACAAGCCCAAAGTGATCCAAATCTGGTGTTAATCTACCCAAAACAGTCTATTACTGCCACTTTCCAGCAGATAAAAAACTACTTGCTAATAAAAACAACCCTCAGTTTCACAGTGTAATGATTAATAAAAAAAAAAAAAAAAAAAGAACTAACTGGAAAGAATTTCATTTTTTAAGAGTTTTTCCTTTTCAAGCCATGCCTTTGCCTTTTCTGTCTCCCAGGTGGTATTTTAGAACTCTGAGCAGAAAAGATGCTGAAAGGCTGCTGTTGTCTTCTGGGAACAAAGTTGGCTCTTTCCTCGTCAGGGAGAGTGAAACCACCAAAGGTGAGATCTGTGGAGCAAAGGTAATTCCTCCTTGTTGTCCAGGTTTGGAAAACTTTCAGCAGGGCCCTAGGAGTGAGCTGGGGGGTTTGGAGGGCAAATGTTTGCTCATGATCTACTCATTTGTGCAGTTCTGGCTGTGGTAAGGGTGGCTCTTCCACCAGAGTTCATGGCAGAGACACAGGAAGGCAAATAAGCAGATTTTCCAAAATCGTTTAGGGGTTTTGTTTTCCTTTTCTTCCCAAGGAGATGTCTCTTTCTCTCTTATTTTTCTTTTTTTTTTTTTTAAGATATTTCTACACACTCTAGAAGGAATATTTCTCCTGTTTGCAACAGAAAGTTGCACAGTTTGGAAAAAAGTAATTTTCCTAGGGAAAACATGTTTTTTCTGATTGTCTGCAGCAAGGAGAATTCATACAAAACAGAACTTTTGAAAGGAGAGTGACTGGAGCAGGATAGATGGATTTCATTCACTTTCCTTCCCTATGAACATGTCTGATTTTTGAAGAAATTATTCAGTGAGGATGGAAAGGCCAAAGAATTGCTCCAACTCTTCTTGGGCAGTGGATATAGTTATTAACCATAATAGAAAACCATGTAATTTCAATTTCTTTGTTCCATGCTATTAATTCATAGACTCTGGAAGTTAGTTTAGGTTTTCCCATGGGAATTCATCATTGTTTCTTTCCTATTTTTTCTCCTTGCTCCCTCTGGGCCATCATGTATGTGTACAGCATGGAGATGCTCATGATGGTCCCGTGGTTCTGCTCTGAACCAGATCCATGGAGTAGGTCAGAAAAGAGTTTCAGTCTTGTTGTCATTTGGTTCCTTTCCTTCCAAATGGATGCAGGAGTCTTTCCTTAACACGTGGGAAAAGGTGCTTTGTGTCTTCCCAATAAAATCAAGGAATTGTTTAGGTTGGAAAACCTCTAAGATCCACTCCATGAAAGCCCCATGTGAGTCCCAAATACTCAGATGTGTCTCTGCCCTGTGCCTTTTCTGATATTTAGCATAAAATATGGGTGTTATTCCTTCAAACCCCTCATCCTCTGAATCATCCAGTTGCTGCCTGAGCACCCTGTGCTTTGGGCTGCCTGAATGACCACGTTTGATCCATCTCAGCCACAGCTTCCCCCTCCCTAAAGAGAAAGGGAAAAGACAAAGCCAGGCATCTCCAAATGTGCCATGAAGCTGAATTCCCTGATGTAAAGCACCCCGTGGCCCACCAAGAAATGTGCCATGAAATTAACCCTGCCCTTGCAGCCCCACTGATTTTTCCTGTTTTTCCATCCCCATGACGTGTGTTTTCATTCACCTGGCACATCACCAGCAAAATTTGACCATCAGGGACAAATTTTGGCCACTGGGCTGAGCTCAATCCCATTAGTGACTTAAACTGGGAGGTGGTTGCCTCATGCTGGGGTGTCTTAGGCACAGTGGGATGGGTTCTGCACCCTGACTAGGAGCAGCACCTATTCTCAGCCCATCCTGAGCTGGGTCTCATTTTCCTCATGGTTGAGATGCAGAAATTCTGCAAATCTTCAGAGCCAACATTCCTCAGAGTCCCCAAAAGGCACATTCAGCATCCTGGGAAGATGGGGACAGTGTGGGAAGCAGTGAAATCATCGGCAGAGCATTGTCCTTGCCAAAGCTTCTGCAAATAAACAAAGTTCCCCTGAAGTACCAATCATTCCAAAAGCTGCAGGAGCACATTCCCCCAGCTGTGCTGAGCCACGGGCTCCTGGCTCCCAGCAGCATTCCTGCATCTCTGCTCCCAGCAGGAGGGACCTCACTGAGCTCAGCCTCTGCATCCAGCTCAGCCCCTGCATCCAGCTCAGCTCCTGCCCTTCCCTTGGGAAGGATTTGAGGGGCAGCTGAGAGCTGTAGGAGCAGGAAAAGGGCTAAACACATGTCCCCAAGTGCCATATCTACGTGGCTTTTAAACTCTTACAGTGATGGGGGCTCCATCTCTGCCCTGGGCAGCTGTGCCAGGGCTGGCCAACTTTTTGATGAAGAAGTTGTTCCATAAATTTTGTACTCTGGACTCTTTACCAGCCCAGAGTAAAGAGGATGCAGAGCAGGTGAATGTCCCTTGAGGCTGAAGAGCAAGAACTCCTTTTGGCTATCCTGGATATCATCAGAGGGAATTAGGAGTCAATTTTCTGCTGTCACTGGGAGCAGGGACGAGGTTGGATGGGGCTTGGAGCAGTCTGGTTTAGTGGAAGGTGTTTCTATCCATGGCAGGAGGTGGAACAAAATGAGTTTTAAGGACCCTTCCAACCCAAACCATTCTGTGATTCTGTGATTCTGATGCTCTGGACTCTTTTGGCCAACCTGGACATCATCAGAGGGAATTAGGAGTCAATGATTTCCATTTTCTGCTGTCACTGGGAGCAGGGACCAGGTTGGATAGGGCTTGGAGCAACCTGGATTAGTGGAAGGTGTCTCTGTGCATGGAACAAGATGAGTTTTGAGGACCCTTCCAACCCAAACCATTCTGTGATTCTGTGAAGGAAGAATTGAATCTTTCCCTTCAGTGCCTTCCTCTGCACAGCAGCTCCCAAGGGAGGAGGACAGAGAAGCTCCACGACGCTCCCTGCAGCAAATTAAACTGTGGCTGGGGCTGACATGCAGTCATTAGCTTAATGACAGGGTAAAAATTAACTCTGGCAGCTGAGAGATTGGCCCTGACTCTGTTTGAAAGGTGTGGGAGAGTTTAAAGTGTTGGAGGGGAAAGGAAAGGACATCCTGTGGGAGAAGAGAATTTTGGGTGCAACCGCTGGCAAGCAGGGCAGGTCTCCTTTCCCTGCTGACTCTCAGCCCCCAGAAACCCCCTTGCAGATGTGTTTTGTCATAAATTCCTGGATTTCCTCCTGCAGAATCATTTGGCCTCAGTGCAGCTGCCTTCACACCACGTTTGGATCCTTCCTTGAGCAGTCCTCTCCCTGTAAAAATCCCACACAAACCCTAAGCTGTGTCCCAGGCACACCAAGCACCCTCCTGGTCTTGTGCCACATGAGCCCAACTCTCTTGGGCTGCAGCCAGGCCTGGGCAGTAGTTCAGTCTCTTTGAAATTAAAACAATGTCATCACCCTCAACAGCAATAATGGAAGTTAATAGTAGTTAATAATAATAGTAATAATAGAAATAATAGCAATAGTAATAATTATAATTCTAGAAATAATAATAGAAATTATTATTTCTATTATTTCTATATAAAACAAATAATAATAATTTCTATTATTTCTATATAAAACAAATAATAATAACAGTAATAGTAGAAATATTAGTAATAGTAATAATTATAATACTAGAAATAATAATTGAAATAATAATAATAGTAAATGATAATAATAATAATAGTAGTAGTAGTAATAATACTAATACTAATGATAATACTAATACTAATACTACTACTAATAATAAGTTGTTGTCATCAATGTCATATTCTTCTTTACAGAATCGTAGAATCATTTAGGTTAAAAAAGATCTCTTAAGGTTATCAGGTCCAGCCTTGGACCTTGATATTTATTATCATTATTTTGGAACTTAGGACCACAGAGGAGACAGCAGAGCCATTTCTTTGCCTTTCCCTCAAGGTTTTATAGCCCCACTGAAGATGTTTCAGGGCTGTTCCTCAGTTGTTCAGCTGCAGGGCTGATCAAATCAAAAAGGCTTCTTAATTTGTCTTCTGCCTGACATTCATGGTGAAGGAAAGGGAACCAGAAGAGTTTCCTCTGCTGAGGAGACCACCACATCAAATTTCAGGTTCTCTGGCTCTGCATTTAAACCACCAAGTTTTTCCATTGATTTTATACCACCAGATCTGGTCTCTGCAGGAAGGGAGTCCCCTCAAAATGATTGCTGGCACTTGGGAAAATTTTAGACTCTTCCAAACTCTGCTTGTAAAGATTTATGATCACTCCAACAGAGCAAATGTCCACAGAGGTGGGGGTTTTTTGCTGCTTTTTATAAATGCAAACGGTTTTCAGGCACAGTGTAGGGAAAACTGCTGGGATGGAGAAACAGCAGCCAGTGAGGATTTTATGTTAATAAACTTTCCCCTCACGCGCAGGATTAGGGTTTCAGACTTGCTGTTGCTTCTTTTTATGATCCTGCATGAACAGATCCCTTTTAAACATGTATAGCCTTGCCTTTTCATTAAAAAAAGCATAAAAAATGGGCAGTTTATCAGCCCAGGTGACATATTAGATTTAGAACAGCCCAGCAGGCTTGTAACAACTCACTCCAGAAATACAATCCAGACAAAGGGGAAAAAAACCCCACTGCTAAGCTGCACTGAACCGCACTGACACAGGCTGGGAGTTCTGCTCTGCAGCAACATCTAGTGATGCTTTTGTGCACTGAAAACCAGCCCTGGTTTAGATTCTCCTGGAGGGAATAGCAGGTTGGAGGGGTGGGTGACTGAGCAGCTCCCTTGAAGCCCAAAAGGGACAAGACTCCAGATGGGAATCCCTGGATCTGGTTCAGCCATGGTCACAAGTTTGTGGCTGAACAAGACAATTCTCCTGAACCCACCTCCTGTTCTCCCTCAAGCTGAACCACTGACCTTGGCACAAGGTTTAATAATGTTTAATCCAGAGGAAAATGGCTTTAAATGGCTTTAAATTGAAAGAGGGCAGGTTTAGATTGGATGTTAGGGAGAAATTCTTCTCTGTGAGGACGAAACCCTGGCACAGGGTGCCCAGAGAAGCTGTGGATGCCCCTGGATCCCTGGGAAGTGTCCAAGCTCAGGCTGGACAGGGCTTGGAGCAACCTGGGATGGTGGAAGGTGTCCCTGCCCATAGCAGAGGGTGGAAATGGATGAAATGGATGAAATTTAAGTTCCCTTCCAGCCCAAACCATTCTGATTTCATGATGCTGAGGCTGGCAGAGCTCAGATGGGAACGTGGAGCTGTGGAAAGGCCATCCTGACCTGGGGAACATCTGCCTGCTCTGCCTGCAGAGGTGCTGCTGGTCCCCACAGGGCTTCCATGGGGCTGTTGGACACAGCACAGGCAGGTGCTACTCCAGGAAACCTGGACTGGATCAGTTAAAGCTTTGATGAACTTTTATCCTGTCCCCTTGCCTTGGAGAGAGAAAAGCTGTAAATTCTGGGGGACTTGCCCTGGAAAGGCACCAGCCAGGGCTGGTTTGGAGCTGTTGATGGAAAGAGGAGGCAGCTGGGGTGCAGTTTGTCCTCACAGCTCCTTCTGCTCCTTCTGCAGATGCCTATTCCCTGTCTGTGAGGGACAGCAACTCTGCCCACGGGGACATCATCAAACACTACAGGATCCGCTCCCTGGATGGAGGGGGGTACTACATCTCCCCCAGGATGACTTTCTCCAGCCTGCCCGAGCTCATCCATCATTACAGCCGTGAGTTCTCTGCCTTCCCTCGTGGCTTTGTGTCCTGGAAGAGGGTGGGGACAGAGGGAGGAAAGGTTTGGGAGACACCACAGCTGCTCATGAGGCAGATGTGATCCTACAACCAGAACCCATGTCCTGGTTTCCATCTTAGGGAATTGCAAGGGTGAGCTCTGCCCCCAGCCCTGAAGTCAGGGAGTGTCTCCCATCAGGAAAGGAAAGAGGGGAATGTTGCCAAGATATGCAGGTGGATGCATGGGAAGCAGGGTTTGGGATAAGTGGGCAGGATAATTTGCTCCTCTATGGCTCCCTTTGAGTTTTCCTCTTTGATTGTGGGGCCATTCTGGGTGCCTTGATCCCTGTGGCTGAAGCTTTTAATGAAATCATAGAATTATAAACATTGGAAAAGCCCTCTAAGACCACTGAATCCAACTGTTCCCCCTGAACTGCCAAGGCCACCACTAACCCACATCCCCAAGTGCCACATCTACACAGTCTTTAAATCCCTCCAGGGCTGGGGGCTCCACCACTTCCCTGTGTGGTTGTGGAGGTTTCCATGGGCCGATTTTTCCTGGATGGAGGAGGAGGTTGTCTCTGCCATCCCACTGAACTCTCCTGTGCTTTGTGCTCCTGCAGAGAAAGGGGATGGGCTGTGCCAGCGCCTCACAGCTCCCTGCACATCCCTGGTTCCCCAGAGACCCTGGGCCCAGGACGAGTGGGAGATCCCTCGGGAGGCCCTGAAGCTGGTGAAGAAGCTGGGCAGTGGGCAGTTTGGGGAAGTGTGGATGGGTAAGTGGAATCCCTTCCATTCCAGGAAAAAAAAAAAGGCATAAAGAGAGGAGATGGAAAACCCTTTTATTTCCCTAAGGCAAGACTATTCCAAGGATCCTTAAGGACAATCACATATTTATGGACACACACACAGGATCCCTGGGAAGGACTGGACAGTTCATGTTTGCAGAGAGCAGGGGTTGAGCAAGAGTTTAACAGGGGATGGATTGTTGAAGTTGTCATTTACTCATCTCTTGGGATATGCACTCATTCTTCCTGGGAATCCTGGGCACAACTGCAGTGATGCCAGTGATCCTAAGTCACTACACCCAGCAGGGTACCTGGGTGACATTTTCCCACTTTTTTTGCTTCTCTGTTCCACTTTTTAGCCCAGATCTCCATCCCTGATGCCCTCCTGCCTACTGCTAATCAGCAGGAGAGGAAGTGGGGGGAGCTCAGCTTCATTTGCCACCCTCTTTGAGGTTGCTGGTTGCCTTGGAAATGGAGACTGTGGACAGGACCAGGCTGAGCTCATGTGCTGACTGAACTCAGTCCTGCTTTTTTGGCTGCATTTGGATGATTTGAGAGCCCAGCTGGGGGGAGGCCCCAGGGGTTTCAGACAGAAAGGGCCTGGGAGGGCTGTGTGAGGTTGGGCTCACTGCAGGAACCATCCTCACGGGTTGGCAGCTGTGACAAGAGTGTCCCTTCTCCCCTCACATCTGCTGGCACTGGGATTTACCATGTGCTCCTTTATGAGGGATTCAAGCTGCTCCTGTGGTTTTCTGCCCCATAGAGCCTGCAGATAGCCCAAAATTCCTCAAAACACCACAATCTCCCTTCCAGGGAACACAAAATTCCTCAAAACACCACCATCTCCCTGCAGGCTACTACAAGAACAATGTCAAGGTGGCTGTGAAGACCATGAAGGAGGGCAGCATGGACCCTGATGCTTTCCTGGCAGAGGCAAACCTGATGAAGAAGCTGCAGCACAACAAGCTGGTCCGGCTCTACGCCGTGGTCACCAAGCAGCCCATCTACATCGTGACAGAGTACATGGCCAATGGTAAAACCCCTCCTGGAGCTCTGTGCTGGGCTTCTCCAGGGCCACTTTGGTGTTCTGGACAGTGCTCCCATGCAGAATGAGGGTGGGCAGGAGGGATTGTACCAAATCTGTAAGGAAGTGACCCAAAAGTTTGATTCTAATACCGAAAAAGACTTTCTGGGTGATGAAAAAACTTTGGTGATGCTCCATTTGAAGAGTGTTTAAAGTTCTCCTCCCCACTGTTCTCACTGGAGGTTTGTTTCAGGTTTTTACTCCCCTCATGGTGAAATTGCCCTTTCTTTTGCTCCTCTTGTTTGGAACAGTTCAAACTATGAATGCCCAGCAGTTTGCAACAGACCTGTGCAAAACAGAGGGGAATTTGGGCTGTTTGGGAGCTTTCCTAATAAAAGATACTCCAGTGAACACCCATTCTGGCTGCTCAGATTTCTCTTAGCATGGAGGCAGATTTGTTGAATATATTCAGAGAAGCACCAGGGAAAACAAATTTATAGATTATCCGAAGAGTGACAGCAGTGTCTCCTCTCCTCTCCTCTCCTGCAGGGTGTTTGCTGGATTTCCTGAAGACAGAAGAAGGAAGCCAACTGAATCTCCCCAAACTCATTGATATCTCTGCTCAGGTCAGTGCACAGTGAGTGGGAAGAGGATCCAGGATTTGTTATAACTCAGTGAAATTCTTGCAAGCCTGCAGTCAGTCAGAGCAAAGATTTTCTGGAGAAGAACAGCTCCTCCTGGTGTGCTCTCTTAGGGATTCTCCTCATCCTTCTCTGTCCATGCACAAATCAGTTCTGTCCTTAGGGCAACACTCTGATGGCTTAGTGCAGGGCTAGAGATCTGGAGCTTGGGGTTTTTTGGGGGGTGGTTGAAATTTTTTGGTCTAATTTTATTTATTTTGCTTTCCTTCTTTGCTGAGTAAGAAAAAAAATTCTTTTTCTTTTTACCAAAAATGGAGAAAAAGCTCAACAAAGAGACTTCCAATGCAGGAGCAGCAGTTCTGCCCTTCTGAGGATGAGGCATAAAGGATGTTCTGATCCTCAGATCTGGGAATATTGCTCTTTAGGAAAACAAACTTTTAGCCTTTAAACATCCCCAGGTTGCAAATCCTCATAGCTGTAGCAGCAGCTTAAAATTTTAGTCCAGAAGTGCCTCTAAACACAAATAGGGCAAAATTAGGGAAACCGCATGAAGAATGAGAATGGCTAAATCACTGCACTTTGGTCACAGACAGCTGTTGACAGAATTTGGCTCATCCAGAGCAGAGTCAGGCTAATTAGGAAATATTGGCCAAAAAAAAAAATACCCTGAAGCATCAGGCTGAATATGGGATTTATCCATTAAATCACTCATCTTCCCTTGTCAAAGTGGATTTGACGAAACAATGTGCAAAGTTTGCTGGTTCCAGCCCTCATACAGAGTTGCTTTTTAATAAATTAACAACTGGGAAATCTTAATATTTGAGGGCATTATAGTTAAATGCCCTCAAATATAGTTAAATATTTTAATTCTTGATTTAACCAGAATGAAAAGATTTAAAAACTTTAAACCAGTGCCACCTTCTGTCATTTTTATTTTGAACTTTCCATAGAGGTGCATTCTTTTTCTTCCCTCTTCACTACTGATAAATTTTCCATCTCTGCAGCTTCATCACTATTGTCTGTGAGATGTTATGGAGACAAATACATGCTCCCTGTTTAGGGTATTTGACTTAATTACTTCCCTTCTTCCCTTCTCTCCTGAAATCTCCACTTCCCTCCCTCCATCTTTCATTGTTTCATTCCCTCTCTTGAAAATTGCAGCCTGTGGTTTGTGTTAAATTCCTGAGGATAAAGAATTGATTAATTCCTTTAATTAATTAATTCCTTATTCCAATTAATCCATATTACAGAGCCCTTGGGGTGAGTGGGAGAATTCCCCAGAAATTGGCAAGGTGCATTTCTGTGCAGGACCAGAGCAATCTCTGGGTGACTCAGAGCAAAGATTTTGGTCAATGTTACAGAATTATGGAATCATGGAATGGGTTGGGTTGGAAAGACCTGAGAAATCATCTCATTCCAACGCCCTGCCATGGGCAGGGACACCTTCCTCTATCCCAGGTTGCTCCAAGCCCTGTCCAGCCTGGCCTTGGGCACTTCCAGGGGTGGTGGGGCAGCCACAGCTTCTCTGGGCAAACTTCACCACCCAGCAGGACCAGGATAATTGAACACAGACCAAACCCCCACACCCCAATCATGCAAAACCCACAGAAGTCACCCTCAGCATGGGGCAGGAAGGATTTTACCCATCCCTGAGGCATTGGCATCAACTGGAAGAACAACTTTCAATCCTTCCCTCTCCCAGCCCAGCACCACCTCCCCAGGGCAGGGGCTCAGACATCCCCTGGGTGTCTCTGGGAGGAGCAGCAGGAGGAAAGGGCAGGCTAATGAGCTGTTTTGCAATCTGCTTATCTGTGGTGTTGGGGTGACATCACAGCCCAGCAGGCGCCCAACCCTCTCGAGCGCAATTTTTGATCCAATGGCATCCGTGTGAGTTAAAATTAGAACAGTCTGGGCTGATACACTCAATCCTGTGGTCAGTCTTGAGGGTAAATGCTTGAAAACACTCTGGGCTGGAACGGGCTGAGCACCAGGTCCTATCTCATTAACATCAGGACAGGAAATTACATCAATTCTTCCATTTTCCACTGCAGAAATCAGCCCTTGCACTAGAGGGGTGTTGACACAGGTTAGAAATGCAGCATTGGAAAGTATGTGTGAGTATCCTGTTTGAAACCACATGTGAGTGCAGAGGCTCATGTGAATCTGCATGGAGTGGAAAATTGCTCTGCTCTCACCCACAGGCACTTTAAAGCTTTAATGGGTGCTACTCCTTGCTGGCAGGGGCTGCACACGTCCACTCACCTTCCCAATAAATGCCAATCCAAATCTGAGACTCAACTTGGCAACCTCTGTCTTCTATCAATCTCCCTTTTCAACCCCCAGCACTCATCAATGAAATATTGCTGCTGTCATTGATGGAGGCTCATCACTCACCAGGTGCCTCAATTAATTTTAGGAATAAATTCTTCCCTGTGAGGGTGGTGAGGCCCTGGCACAGGGTGCCCAGAGAAGCTGTGGCTGCCCCTGGATCC
>JAWWEX010000182.1:109729128-109744355 GCA_035583215.1 Arremon brunneinucha | reverse complement strand
GGGGAGGCCCTGGCACAGGGTGCCCAGAGAAGCTGTGGCTGCCCCTGGATCCCTGGAAGTGTCCAAGGCCAGGTTGGGTGGGGTTTGGAGCAACCTGGGATAGTGGAAGGTGTCCCTGCCCATAGCAGGAGGTTGGAATGAGAGGATCTTTAAGGTCCCAAGGTCCCTTCCAACATTTTGTAATTCTGTGATTTGCTAGTTTGATTTTTTTGTAGGTTTTTTTTTTTCCTTTTCTTAATTCATATATTTAATGTAATGCTTATGGCTAAAATGCCCACTGGAGAAGAGAGACTTGTGGCAGAAACTGGGAATCCAGTGATGTGGTTTCAGCTCTCATTGCAGACATGGTTCAGGGCAAAACAGAGAGTGGTGCTTCTGTTCTGCTTCACTTGGCTGCTCAGGATGGTAAAGCTGAATATTTGCACCTGTATAAGTGCAATATCTATTTATTTACCTGTCTGCTGATGCACTTGTCCGTCCATTATCCATCCATCCATCCATCCATCCATCCATCCATCCATCCATCCATCCATCCATCCATCCATCCATCCATAAGCAACGTAGGCACATCCATGCTCAAGGAGAGACAACAGCAACCCTGTAAAAATGCTGTGCTTTGCGAAGATGGGTGAAAACCACCCAAGATCCCATGGGGAGGTGATGATGAAGGTGTGCTCTTCCTCCCCTCCCAGGTGGCAGAGGGCATGGCCTACATCGAGCGCATGAACTTCATCCACCGGGACCTGAGGGCCGCCAACATCCTCGTGTCGGAGACGCTCTGCTGCAAAATCGCCGACTTCGGCCTGGCCAGGCTCATCGAGAACGAGTACCTGGCACAGGAAGGTGGGTGTGGGTGCCCTTCCCAGCACTGCCCTTATCTCCCACCCTCCTGCTGAAGGGGTCTCTGGTGTCAAGGTGACCCCAAGGTGTTAGAAAGTCTCTTTTTCCCAGCCCCAAGGCTGAAGAAGAAGGCAGAATTCCTTGGGTCTGGTTCTCAAAGCTGTTTATTTGCTCTTATCTATTACATTCCTTCTCTGACCTGCTGAGATCTGTCCGGCACATTAGTTCATGGCACACCTGGCCACCTTGGGGTAGTGTTATCTTTTTATACTAAAAACTGTGTGTACATTATTTACCATAACTTCCCAATATCTATCACCTATGTTAGACAGTGAGCTTCTACTCTAAACCAATCCAAAAGTGCCACCATCACAGCAGAAGATGGAAGCCAAGAAGAAGAAGGAGAAAAGCTGGACACAACCAGATTCCTCCATCTTGCCTCCTAAACCCCCATTCTAAAAACCTCAAAAATCTATTTTTCACCCCATAACAAACTAACTATTGTTCAACTTAAACTCTGTTGGCTTGTAATTCTTCATATAAAGGTGGTAATTGTTTTTTCCATGGGTCAAGATCAAAGGCACAGGGGTCCAAGGTCTCTGAGCCCCTGGGCAGGGTCTCAAGTCCCCCAGGGCAGCCAGAGGAATTTTCTGGGTTCTGACAAATGCCTATCACCTATGTTAGACAGTCTGTCTCTACTCTAAACTGATCCAAAGTGTCACCATCACACAGAAGATGGAGGCTAAGAAGAAGAAGAAGGACAGGACATGCCCAGATTCCTCCATCTTGCCTCCTGAACCCCCGTTCTAAAAAACCTCAAAATTCTACATTTTCACCCTGTGATAAAATCACTGACATTCTACTCAAATTCCTGTGGCTTGTAACTCCTTGCACAAAGTTGGTAATTGTTTCCATGGGTTAAAATCGAAGGCAAAGGTGTCTTTGACTCCATGCCAAGATCTCAGAGCCTCCTGCCCGGGTCTTGAATCCTCCAGGGCAGCCAGAGGAATTACCTGGATTCCGACATCCTGCCCCAAGGAATGCCAGGCTGGCATCAGGCAGAGGGCAGGAGAAACAGAAACACCCAAACATCCAGTCCTGGGAGAGGCAGAAAGGCTTGGGGGCTATAAAACCAACTGAAAACTGCAGGGGGAAATGGGAAAAAGCTCTTTTGGTTCTGTTTGGGGGATTCCTGCTGCCCCTCCAGTTGTTTGCTGGAGAAATTTGACCTCTGCTAATGAAGGCTGTTGCCTGTGGCCAGGTTTTTGCAGGGATTCAGTTCAGAGGGAAGGAAATAACAGAGCTGGAGCCACAAGTCTGGATCCAGCAGCAGCTTCCAAGCCAAGCCCTGACCACATCAGGTCCCTTCCACAGCAGAGGGACCGCACAGAAAACAATAAATCAGGGAATCTTTTAGTTTGAAAAAGTCTTCAGAGGTCATCCCTATACTGAGCTCTGTCTCTGAGGTCAGGCATGAGATCAAATCGTTCAGATTGCAAAAGGACTCCACAGAGCATCAAGGAAAGCAGCAGAAGTGACTGAAATAAAACAATTCACCCAGGCATAAGTGGCATTTACCAGAAGATTTTCAAATTTTGGAAATCTGTCCACTTCTAGAGTTGAGATGAGATAAAATTCCCCTTAAAATATACTCTAAGGAGAGGAAATTTAATCATTTTTGTGGGCTTTTTTAATAAGATAAGAAACATTTCTTTCAATTTCCTGTCCCCAAGATACTTTTTGATACAAATCATACCCATTTCAACATGCAGAACTATTTCAGAGTAGTAAAAGGTCCCAAATGTAGTTTGGAAACTGCCATGAAGGAGAATTTTGACTTTGCTGCAAATTTTTAAGGCAGTTTTATCCTTAAGAGAAGCTTTGATGAAATCAATATAATTCTGTTAATAACCAAAGGAGCTGCTTTCCCAGCAGAAAGCAGCTCCTATCAGCATTTTTCCAGCTAGCTTTGCTCTGGAATAACACCTCTCCTCTACCTGCTTTGAACAATTCTCACTTCATATATTGCATTTCCCAGCCTTGTCACTCAGAGTGTGATGTGCAACAACTGAGGTGCTTATTTCACACCCTGCAGTTGGATTTCCAGTCCTGGGAGGATGTGTATAAATAAAAATGTGTGGTTTCCTCTGCAGTGTAACATGATCAGTTCCCACTTATCAAGGTGGTTTTGCTGTTGGTTGTTGGTTTTTTTGGTTTTTATTCTTTTAGCTAAACTGAAATTGCAACCTTTTGGTCATTGCTGTCCACAGTGCATTAAGCAAGAACTTGGTGGACAAAATAAAAAGGTGTTTATTTTGGTTTTAATAAAACTATGCAGCTTTAAGGACTGAGGAATTTATATTTGCTGCTATATTTATCCACTTTTGCTAAAACAACCCCTTCTAATAAGTGATTTCACAGAATCACAGAGTACCAGGTTGGAAAGAGACCTCAAGGATCATCTGGTACAATTTTTCTTGGCAAAAGCCAAAAAAAAAATTATACAGAATAAAATCCTACTATTGTTGTCCCATAATAAATCTGCCAAATTTGTTTTGAATATTCCATACAGCTCTGGGATGGAGCAGATGCAGAGAAGGATGTGCAGATAATTAAAATGCTGGAGCCCCTCTCTTAGGAAGAACCACAGAATGATAATCAAGAGTCCAAAGGAACCAGGGATTGGTTTGGGGGAGTTCTTGTGCCTGTGAGAGGTGAGGGAATTGCTCTAACTCCAGGACTTACTTCTCTTTGTTTCCTTTGGGACAGGTGCCAAATTTCCCATCAAATGGACAGCTCCAGAGGCCATTAACTATGGGGTTTTCACCATCAAATCCGATGTCTGGTCATTTGGGATCCTCCTGACAGAGATCATCACCTTCGGCAGGATCCCTTATCCAGGTACGGGATCCATTTTCTGGGTACAGAATCCATTTTCTGGGTACAGGATTATTTATCCAGGTACAGGATCCCTTTTCTGGGTACAGGATCCCTTATCCAGGTACAGGATTGTTTATCTAGGCAGAATCCCTTATCCAGGTACAGGATTATTTATCCAGGTACAGAATCCCTTTTCTGGGTATAGGATTCCCTATCAGGGTACAGGATCCCTTATATAGGTACAAGATTATTTATCCAGGTACATTATCCCTTATACTGGTACAGGATTCCTTATCTAGGTACAGGATTATTTATTCAGGTACAGGACCCCTTATCCAAGTACAGGATCCTTTATCCAGGTATAGGATCCCTTATCCAGGTGTAGGATCCCTTATCTAGGTACAGGATTATTTATCCAGGTACGGGATTCCCCTATCAGGGTACAGGATCCCTTATCCAGGTACAGGATCCCTTATCTAGGTACAGAATTATTTATCCAGATACAAGACCCCTTATCCAGGTAAAAGGTCCCTTTTCAGGATACAGGATCCCTTATCTAGGTACAGAATTATTTATCCAGGTACAGAATCCCTTATCAGGTACAGGATCCCTTATCCAGGTATAGGACCCCTTATTCAGGTATGGGATCCCTTATCCAGATGCAGGATTCTTTATCCAGGTATAGGATTCCTTATCAGGGTACAGGATCCCTTATCCAAGTACGGGATCCTTTTTCCAGGTATAGGATTATTTATCCAGGTACAGGATCCCTTATCTGGGTACAGGATCCCTTATCCGGTTACAGGATTTCCTTATCAGGTTACAGGATCCCTTATCAGGTACAGGATTCCTTACCCAGTTACAGGGTGTTGGGAATGCAGGATGAGTGTCCAGGCACTTCCAAGCACCCCGTGCTGCTCTAGGCCTGGAGGACTCACTGAGGTGTGCCCAGACACACCCACCTGTCTGTTGGAATCACAGAATTGTTTATGTTGCCAAAGGCCTCTAAATTGAATTAACCCAGCACTGCCAAGGCCACCACTGCCCCATGTCCCCAAGTGCCACATTTGCATGTCTGGTAAATCCCCCAGGGATGGGGACTCCACCACTGCCCTGGGCAGCTGTGTCAGCGCTGGACAACCTTTCCATGAAGAAATTGTTTTTAATACCCAGTCAAAAAGTCCCTTGGTACAACCTGAGGCCATTTCTTCTTGTTATCTGAGAGAAGAGCCTACCTACTTGGCTGTCCCCACCTGTCAGGGAGTTGTGCAGAGCCACAAGGTCCCTCTGAGTCTCCTTTTCTCCAGGCTGAGCCCCTTCCCAGCTCCCTCAGCCCCTCCTGGTGCTCCAGCTCCTTCCCCAGCTCTGTTCCCTTCCCTGGACATCTCCAGCCCCTCAATGTCCCCCTTGTCACAAGAGCTCCTTCAAGTTGGCTTTCCTTCCCTCAGTTATCCCTGTGCAAAGCCAGACTCAGAGAGGAGAATCAGGGAGGGGACAGAGTCATGGAGAGGAAGCAAACCCTGAAGAAAGATTTCCAGAATTCAGGAATTCCAGATTCAGGAACCACCTCAGCCCCTCCATCCCTGCCTGGGCATGAACTTCGGGCAGCATCGACCTTCCCCTCTATCCCGGGTGCTGAATAACTCCTGCTGGGCTGTGTTTCCCCCCATAGGAATGACCAACCCCGAGGTGATCCGCAACCTGGAGCGGGGTTACCGCATGCCCTGCCCGGAGTCGTGTCCCGGGGAACTCTACAGCATCATCCTCAAGTGCTGGCGCAGCAACCCCGAGGAGCGCCCCACCTTCGAGTACCTGCAGTCGGTGCTCGAGGATTTCTACACCTCCACGGAGAAGCAGTACGAGCCCGAGCCGCAGCAGTGAGCAGCTACAGCCCCGCCAGCCCCTGGGGACAGCGCTGCACGACAGCCACCACCTGGCCGTGGCTCGGTGGCTCGGTGGCTCGGGTTTCCCTTCCTCCCGTCCGCGCATGGAGATGGGGAATGAGGAGAGACACGAGGGAGGAGGATGCTGCCGGCTCTGTGGCTGTCGCAAAGACTGAAGAGGTGGCTCTGAGAGGTGGCACAGCTGTGCCCACCTGGCAGGCATCACCTCTGGCATGAAGGACAGAAAACTCCTTCGTGACCCACCTGGATAGAGAAAAGCCCCTCAGCCCCACAGCTGCAGCTCTGGGAAGTGGGGTCCGTGGCCAGGGTGGTGGTGTGGGAGTGAAGAATCTCTGCTGGCGATGCTGCACCCCCTCCGTGCCACGGGCAGAGCTGAGAGCGTGTCCTGTCCGCACCTCCTTGGGCCACACCTGCAGGGTGATGCCCCCTCTCTGCCTCAAATCAGTAATAAAAAACTGGATATGAGGGTTTCCCACTTCTTTAATGAGGTGTCAGGGTGGTGGTTTGGGGGTGAAGAATCACTGCCCCGCTCTGCTGGTGATGCTGCACGCCCTCCATGCCACGGGCAGGGCTGCAAGCATGTCCTGTCTGCACCTCCTTGGGCCAGGTGATGCCCCCTCTCTGCCTCAAATCAGTAATAAAATACTGGATATGAGGATTTCCCACTTCTTTATTGAGGTGGTTTGGGGGTGTTGTGGGAGTGAAGAATCACTGTCCCACCCTGCTGATGATGCTGCACCCCCTCCGTGCCACGGGTGTCCTCTCCACGCCTTCTTGGGCCACACCTGCTGGTTGATGCCCCCTCTCTGCCTCAAATCAGTAATAAAAAACTGGATACGAGGATTTCCCACTTCTTTATTGAGGTGTCAGGGTGGTGGTTTGGGGGTGAAGAATCACTGCCACGCTCTGCTGGCGATGCTGCACCCACTTCATGCCACGGGCAGAGCTGAGAGCATGTCCTGTCCACACCTCCTCGGGCTGAGTGATGCCCCCTCTCTGCCTCAAATCAGTAATAAAAAACTGGATACGAGGATTTACCAGTTCTTTATTGAGACGTCAGGGTGGTGGTTTGGGGGTGAAGAATCACTGTCCCATTCTGCTGGCGATGCTGCACCCCCTCTGTGCGGGTGTCCTGTCCGCACCTCCTTGGGCCACACCTGCCGGGTGATGCTCCCTCTCTGCCTCAAATCAGTAATAAAAAACTGGATACAAGGATTTTCCACTTCTTTATTGAGGTATCAGGATGGTGGTTTGAGGGTGAAGAATCCCTGTCCCATTTTGCTGGCGATGCTGCACCCACTCCGTGCCGCAGGTGTCCTGTCTGCACCTCCTTGGACCACACCTGCTGGGTGATGCTCCCTCTCTGCCTCAAATCAGTAATAAAAAACTGGATAAGAGGATTTGCCCCTTTTTTATTGAGGTGTCGGGGTGTGAGCGAGCCCCTGGAGGAGGAGACAGAGGCCGGGGGACTCCCTGGGCAGAGCGGGCTGATGATGCTGGGGTGGTACCCAGGGAGGGAATGCGAGGATGCCCAAGGAGAAATGTTCGTGGTGTGGCCACGAGATGTCCCTCCTTCCCAGCGAATCTGGGCGGCTCTTGGGAAGTAAAAACTCATGTAAAAAAAAAAAATCAGAAATAAAACCCTTCCTCACTTGGTTGGCCTTCGCTGCACAAACTCCCGGTGCAAGAGCACGGCAGGTGCCGCTCCACACCCAGCCCGGGAGGGTTCAAATGCTATTTCCCTGTTTTTTGGTGAATCTCCAACCCGGGGGATGCCCAAAAGAGGCTCCAGGCTCCAGTCAGGAGTTTCACTGGGCTGAGGAGTGGAGGGCAAAGAAAAGGGCACAGGTGGCACATGGGAGGAGTGTGAGGAGCACAGGAGTGAGCTCCAGGCTGGGGCACGGGGGAACGCTCCAGAACCATCTCCCCAGGGAGTTTCATCTGCTGTTCTCTCCTCCATGAAGCAGATTTTGAGTCCAGCTGTAGAGGGTGCATTTCACAGTGGAAAAGAGATGTGGGAAAGAAACAGCAGAGATGGAAAGAGAAATCTCTGGTAGAACTTAAAATATTCAAATGGGATTTGTAAGAAAGATGGGGACAGACTTTTTACCAGGATCTGTTGTGACAGAACAAGAGGTGATTTTTTAAATTAAAATTGGGTAGGTTTAGATTAGATATAAGGAAGATTTTAGAATGAGGGTGGTGAGGCCCTGGCACAGGTGGCCCAGAGAAGCTGTGGCTGCTCCTGGATCCCTGGAATTGTCCAAGGCCAGGCTGGATGGGGCTTGGAGCAGCCTGGGATAGTGGAAACTGCCCCTGTCCATGGCAGGGAGCTTAGAATGAGATGATCCTTAAGATCCCTTCCAACCTAAACCATTCCATGGTTCTGTATCATGTGTGTCAGAAAAAGCACCCAACCAAGCCCAAGTCATGACACAGAATTATTGTTCATGCCACTGCTGCACAAGGGCTTGGGAGAAAAAGGACTTGTCCCCCTGAGGGGGAAAGGAGGATTTAATAACAATAAATGACCTCCCAGACTGAGAAAGAAGGGAACAGGCTGAGATGAGCCAGTCTCAGAAATTTTAGGTCTAGTGCAGAAACCCCAAGGTGTCCGGGATTTTTCCATAGGAATGATGGATGGAGGTCTATGGGAGACCTGCACTGCTCTAGGACTGCACTGGAGCTGGGTGGAAAACCTTGGGCTGTGGAAAAGGTCTCCATCCTCCCAACCTGAACCCTGTGAACTCAAGGCTAGTAAGTCCTAAAAACAATTTAAAATTAATCAGGGTCGGTCCAGGTCCTTTGTGGTTCCCAAGGGACAAGTCACATGTGCTATAATTACACAAATCCCTTTTTAAACCACAGGGGACAAAAAGCCATTTATTCAATAACTCCATTGGAGTTGAAGGAGAAGTCTTTCCCCTTGTTTGAACTCCAGCTTGGTCTCTACCAGATACCAGGAACTCCATGCAGAACCAGCAGATTCCTGTTAATGAGATGATAGTCAGGAAATAAATACAGATGAAAGCTGTTTGACTCCTTGGCTGTTAATATTTTATTGAAGTGAATGCTGTGGATGATTTGTGCTGGAGCAAAGCAGGAAGAAGGGCTGCAGGGTGTCTGCTGAGCACTTGTACATTGCATTATCGCCCAAGGCCAAAGTGTCAAGTGTTGTGGCTCAAATTAGAAAGGAAATGGATATTTTTATGGCCAGTTGCAGCACGTGGCCAAGCCCAGGGTGAACATAACAAGAGGCTGTGGGCTCAGCTTCCTCTGCACTGGACACCACGGTCCTTTTTGTTCCTGCTGAACAATCACGTTGAATTTGTTCCCTGGGGCAGACCGGGCTCCATGAAGCCACTGGAAACTCTTCCCTTGCTGTGGGGAGCAGACTGGGGCTGTGCCACCAAGCTGAGCCTCTCCAGGGGATGGAGGGAGAGTGCGAGCTCTGCGAGCAGCCTTGGTTTTACAAAACATCCATAATTTTACAAAACACCCACCAAAACCTCTGGGAAATTGGCCCTGCAGCTCCTCCACCACTGCTGGACAGAAAAGGACCTGCCCTCCTGAGCATGGACATCAGGGGGTGCAGCCACAATCCCAGGTGAGGAGTGGGGTGCTGTCATCCAGCCCAGGATGTCCCCAATGCCATCAAAAAGCTCTGGAAAAACCCTTTTGTCCCCATACCAACCTGGTGTCTCTTCACAAGGGTGAACTCCAGCCAGAGGCTCACAGGGGAGTCTTGGAGCAGGAGAAAGGTGATAAAAGTGATCCAGGCTCTCCAATTCAACCTGCCCAAGAAGAACTTGTTGGGCTGTGCAAAGGTATTTAACAAGATATGAGTCAATTCCTGACACAGACAGAGCATGAACCCCTGTATGGCCCAGACAAGGATTAAAAATGTTATCAAGTTATGTATATCCTGCATAATATCCAAGATCATCCTTGCATTTCTTCCCTGGGTGCCACTGGAATGGTCTTTGCAATTCTCACACTGAAAGATTCAATCCTCCACTGCTGGTCTTTGCTTTCCTGTGCAGCCTTGGTCCTGTCACTGCATCCCCATCTTTTGTCTGAAATGTCATCTCTGTGGGTAATGTCTGGTCTTGAGCTGAGTTCCTTGTCATTAACACCCTGTTTACAAGTGGTTTGAGGCTTTGGAGAGAAGGTTTTTGTGGTATTTCTCAGTTCTTCACCTTGCAGATGTAGAAATAGCTCTGGCTGCAATGCAAAACCTTCCCTGAGCAATGGCTGTGCCCTGTGACACCTTGGCAAAGTGGGGAGAGCATCTGGAAACCGGGAGCCAGGGTCAGCAGGGGAGATTGGCATGGAAAAATCGGCAGGTGCTGAGGGGAGAGAGGAGGGAGAGCAAAGGAAACCCAGGAGAGGGCAGGGCTGTGGGGAGCTGCAGCACTGGGTGGTTTTGCTGCTGTCTGTCTGTCCGGTAAGGTGTGAGCTCCAGCTTTTCTCAGAACCTGAGCACTCTCAGCAGTGTCGATTTTCTCGTGTTTGATGAAAGATTCAGCACAGCAAACACTCCATCTGAGCTGGACCCTGGAGCTGTGAGATGGGCTTGGTCAGCTGGGGTAAAACAAGAGCAAAGCAGTATCAAAGTCATGTTACAGAGCCAGAGAATCACAGAATGCTTTGGGACAGAGGAAACCTGAAAGTTAACCTTGATCCAACCCTCTGCGATGGGCAGGAACACCTTCCACCATCCCAGGTCGCTCCAAGCCCTGTCCAGCCTGGCCTTGGACAATTCCAGGGATCCAGGGGCAGCCACAGCTTCTTCACAGACAAGAATTTCTTCCTAAAACCTAATTGAAATCTATCCTCCTTCTTCTTAAAGCCATTGCCCCACCTCCTGGGAAATGGGATTTTATTTCAATGCCATCCCATGCTTAGCTCTTGTTTGGAGCAGGACAGCACTGGCTGCTCACCCACAGCTCACTGCCACATTCCAGGAGCTCAGGATCTCTCCCAAGGGGATAAAGGGAGGATCCAAGTGTCCCCACCTGCTCTGTGCAGGGCAGGCTGCCTGGAGCTTGCCTTGCTGGCAAATGGAGGCTGCCAGGGAAGGGAGGTGGTGAGGAGCCCTCACCTTGCTCTGTTTTACCTCCACCCACACACACAGCGGGGTAAATATTCCCTGGCAAACACTGCAGAGCAAACAAGGGCATCAGTGCCCTGCCAGACTGGGCTCTGGGCTCTGGGCTGCTCCACCAAAGGGAACAAGGATCACTTTTTCCACAAGGGCCCCCTCCCTGGCCAGGCTGCTCAGTAGCCAAGGGAGTATTCACCCAGCTTGCTTCTCTGAGGAGTCATGGTTCAGAGCATCCCAAGGGTGGTGACACTCCAGGCTGGCTCTGAAAAGCATTTGTGGCCATCCCTGAGCACCCCTGACCTAGGAGAAGATGGGTCTGTGTGTCACAGCCAGACTGGCAGAGAGCACAGATGTTTTCCTGGTGGGAAGCAGAGACAGAACCAGCAACAAATCAGCCCAAGGAAAGTCCTCTCCATCCCCACTGGCTACTCAGGGCAGCATTCCACCTCTGCCAGCAGCCAGGAAATCCCTCCAGGGATAACAGGGCTCAAGGGAAGCATTTTCCTTGGTCACTCCATGGATGGCCCAAAGAGGTTTGTGTTGGGTTGCGGGGGCTGTTTCTGGAGGATTGCTCATCCCTCAGGGGGCTGAGCCAGGTGTTACAGCACCATCCCTGGCTTGGAGAGTCTCTAAATCACTGATTTCCTTGTTCTGCTCTCCCAGAGCTTGTGCTGCACCCTTCCCCATGACATTTGGTGTTGCCCACCACTGCAGGCAGGCTGTGACCTGCCATGGGTTCTCCTTTCCTAGGCTGCTTCCAGACCTCCTTTCTCCAGGGTTTCCTCCTCCCTTAATCTGTCCAAGGTCACTCCCAGCTAAAATTAGCAGTTTATCCAGCGTTGGAGAGAAGGGAAGGCCAGCTGCTCTGGCCTGCTCACCGTCCTGGGAGCTGGCAACAGGAGATCCAGCTCTGACTCCCCTTGGAGAGGATGGAGAGATCCAGCTCTGACTCCATGGAATTGAGGATGGCCTTGCCATCCTCATGGTCACCAAAAAAAGATTCATAGCCAGCTTGTCCTCTTGCCTTAAATCTGAGCTACAGGTCTCTGCCAGCAAAGCAGGAGGAAGGGGCATCTCCCTGGAGCCACCAATCCTCTAAATGCCAGATGTCACCCTGATTGTGACAGCCAGGCATCATTGTCTCTGTGAGAGACTCCCCAGGAATCTCTGCAGGAGATTCCCCTCAGCCTTTCAAGTGTATATTTAACTCATCCTCACCTGAACCTACTTTCTGACCTTATCTTTCCTCTTTTCTTTCAAGGGCAGACTGAAGCCACAGGGTGGAGACAGTGGAAAGGCAGCTGTGGCAGGGTGGTGGAAGTTTTCAGTGGTCAGCCCACTGCCCTGGGCTGGGGGTGCTCAGGATCATGATCAGAAATAGGAATTTAAAGCATACTGATGTCTGGGAATGAGGGCACTGCTGGAAATGAGGTAACAGCCTGCCCAGGACAGTGGCTGGATCACCATGCCTGGAGGGATGAAAAGCCCAGTGGATGTGGCACTTGGGGACATGGGTGAGTGGTGGCCTTGGCAGCGCTGAGAGATGGTTGGACTTGATGATCCCAGAGGGCTTTTCCAGCCTAAATGATTCCATAACCACGGGGAGCCTCCAAGCCTTGACTGGGGATTGTGCACTGGCAGGCAGGGGGATCTTCAGCTGCTCTGAACAGGTAAATGTGAGAGGCTTTAGCCCTGGTTTCTTATCCAGATCAAACCTCCAGAACCACTGGTCTGCCCCATCCAGGAGATCAGAAATTAATATCACACCTTGCCTCTCCCATCTGCCTCTGACCAACTTTCATAAAACCACAGAATCACAGAATGGTTTGGGTTAGAAGACATCCTAAAGATCAGCCAGTTCCAGACTTCCTGGACAAGGTCACCTTCACTAGACTCTGTCATCTTCAAACAAGGACCTCAGGGGCCTTCCTTTGGCAGGACAAACACTGCCAGGGCTGCTCTGGCTGCTGCTGACCCTTCAGTTCCTTAAACTTTGGCACCTACTCAGTACAGCTGTGATTGTAAATAAAAAATCACCAGTTCTTTCCCCTGGTCCTGAGGCCTTCTCTGGCTATGTCTATGCTATTAAACTCTCTCAAACCTCCAAAACAGTGTGGACAGATCCAAAATATACTCTGGGAGTTGTACTTGATGCGTGCTGTCTCCAGTCTGATGCCCAGGGATTGTTTGGGTTTTTAATACTTTCTGTGAGGAACAGGTTAAGAATTTAGCAGTGCAGATGTTCAGATTCCTGGCTGGGTTGAATTTAATACCCCAGACACAACCAATAAACACAAATTTGCCTGAAATCAGCAGCCCTGATGGACAGAGCCACCTCTCTCCATGGGCCAACACCACAGAGGACGTCAATCAACCCAACTGGTCAGACTGGAAAAAGCCACCTCTGCCATCCATGGGCTGGCAAATGTTTATCCCAGGTGTTTAGATGCTCCTGTAGGCTCCCAGCCCTGTCTCTACACAGGCCAGGAGCCCTCTGTATCTGCAGATCTCCTGCCCTTGGGCTGTGCAGCATCTCCCCACAGCTGCCCTGGCACCGTAGGTGGTCCCCCAGCCCCACCGCACGGTCGCTTCCCCCTGATAACTCCAGGGTCTCCAGGGTCACCCCAAGGGCACTGAGGGGACATGTATCAACCAGCCCCGACACGCTGCACTCCAGGAGTAGCTGTGTTTAGAGCCAGGGACTCTCTGATCTTCAATAACCTGGCAGCAGCTTGTAAACAGAGCGTTTGACGTGATAGCATCCTCCGCGAGCAATTTACACCCTTCCCCCCCAGCCCCCTGCCCTCTCCTCACTGCCACTTTGGCTCCCAAATTGCTGGGAGAGGCTCAGCCTGTGGCTGAGTGCTGGATGCAGTGGGCTGGGGACTCGGGGAAGGCTGCAGGGGTGGGAGCACTGGTTTGTGTGTGTGCTCTGCGTGCACAGTTTGGGTGTGTGGTGCTACAGTAGCACCAATGTTATTTCTAAATTATTGCCTTGCTTTGTCTCTTATGGATTTGGGCTAGAAAGAGGGGGACAGTGGGACACTGCAAAGCCTTTGGCATGGACCAACAACATCCCAGCCCCAAGTGTGGCATGAAAATGTAAAGCCATTTGTTGGGAGCAAAGCAGCACCCAGCAGGCCGGTGATCTAAATTCACCTCCTGTTTCATAGAATACTTGAATGGTTTGGGCTGGAAGGGACCCTGAAGATCAACTTGTTCCACCATTCCCAGGGTGCTCCAAGCAACCAACCTGGCCTTGGATATTTCCAGGGATCCAGAGGCAGCCACAGCTTCTCTGGGCACCCTGTGCCAGGGCCTCACCACCCTCACAGGGAACAATTCCTTCCCAGTATCCCATCTATCTCTGCTTTATGGCAGTTGGAAGCCATTCCCCGTGTCCTGCCCCTCCATGCCTTGTCCCAAACCCCCTTCCAGCTTCCCACCCTCAGCTCCTTTTACACAAGTAAGGAAGGCCTGAGCCCTGGGATGGACTGTGTTTTACTCAGAGGGGCTCTTGGCCTTGTCCCACTTGGATGCAAAAGGAAGGAACATTGGGATAATTCATTGCAGGGGAAATGCCCAACCAATGTCTGCTCTGAAGCAGGAGGAGCCCAAAAAGATGGATGAAGGGAAAGGGGATGACCCCATTTCTCTGTCTCTCCTAGAAACATGGAAAAACCCCTTTGAAACTCCCATCTCCAAACTCTCCATCCTGCTTAGTCTGGCACAGGTCTGGCTTGGCCTGGGTAGCACTGACCCAGGTGAGTCCCAGGCATAGTTTTGGGGTTTTTATGAGCCAGACCCCATTCCCAAATTCCCAATAATCATTGTGAGCATTCCCAATAATCATTGTGAGCCTGGTCATCCTTTTCTGAAGGTGAAGAGAGCTTAACAGGATGGACCCAACCCACACTGCAGGACCAGAGGGCCCTTCCACCTTGGGATAAAACAAAATATGAAAGCAGGAGAAACCAAAGAGCTCTACAGCCACATCTCTCCTCTCCCTCGGGTAAAGCAGCAGGTGAAGGCCACGGGACAGAGCCCAGCTGTGCTGGCTGCTTCCAACACAATCTCCCATGAAATCCCTGTCGCCAGCCCCACTCCTCCTCCTCCTCCTCCTCCTCTTGCTTGGAGCAGGACGGCAAAACAACCCTGCCGCATCCCTGCTGTCCATGGAGCCGCTCAAGGTGACAGTCCCTGCACATCTGTGCCTGTCCCCCTTGGCCTCCCTGGGGAATGTTCTGTCCCCAGCAGCAGCGGAGGCGTCACGGGGGAGCGCCTGCGTCAGGCCCTGCTGCCACCGAGGCCTTGACTCCTGCTGGGAATGGGAAGGGCTGTGCTGGCAGAGCAGTGGGGAATAACGGGGTTTGGTGGGGGAGACGAAAGGGAAGCTTTATATTATTTATGTTATTTATGTTATTTATATTATTTATATTATTTATATTATTTATGTTATATATTATTTATATCATTTGTATAATTTATATTATTTA
>JAWWEX010000182.1:109700788-109729028 GCA_035583215.1 Arremon brunneinucha | reverse complement strand
TTATTTATATTATTTATATTATTTATATTATTTATGTTATATATTATTTATATCATTTGTATAATTTATATTATTTATACTATATATCTTATGATCTTATTTATGTTATTTATATTATTTTAATTATTTTCTATTATTTTCTATTATTTCTATTATCTATATTATCTGTATTATTTATATTTGTTGGGGAAGATGAAACAGGAAAGCTTAAATATGATCACCTGGCAAAAGATTTTGAGAATATGGAAACTATAAATGAGATTGAAATGAAAGCTTTGAGATACCTTAGTTACTGAACAACAGGAAAACAATGGTGTGGCTGGCTGAAGGTAATCCCTTTTTGATGGAACAACACTCTCTGCTTGCAGACATGTCCAAGGGGCAGAGCAGACCCTACTAGCTTGGCAGAAGGGCTCCAAAGAGGAGTTTTTAAGGTTTGAAATGTAACACAGTGTGGTAATGTAATGATTCTTACAGGCTGTATGTAAATGCCATAGGATTTGTGTCTTGTACTAGATTGGCTAGTGAAAATTAGAATATTCAGCACAGAAGATTTATTGTATTGTTACAGGAACTTTGGTCTCTTTACTCATCCTTGCTCTCTTATCCTCTTTTACTCTCACTCTCTCATCCTCTTTACCACGCTCTTGCCTTCTCTCTCTTTACCCCTCTCTTTACTTCTCTTGGGCCTGCTCTGATCTGTGGCTGGCAGCGCCCAGCAGGGCCCTGCCCCCAGGCCCTTTGCAATAAACCACAAGTTCCACCACCTGGCTTCAGAGATCTCTCATCTCCATCCTTCCCGACCGTCCTAACCCCTTCACTCCTACAGGGGGTTGAGGCACGGGATGCTCCAGTCCATGTCCCTGAGCTGGTGGCTCCAGGGTGTAGCAGCACCTTGGTGGCAGGCCCTTGTATGTGGCAGGACCTTGGTGGTCACCACGAGAAATCTGAGCCTCCCAAAACCCCTCACTGCCCTCTGCATCCAGCAGAGGAAAGGTCCAAACCCACCTACAAACACCCCACATCTGACAGTCAGCCCTCTAAGGCCCTTCACACAACATCCAACCCACACTCAGCAAGAAATCAACAGAATTTGGGTGAAATGCAAAATCCAGTCTGCCCAGAAATGTTTCTTCTTGCTTCAACAGAAAGAGCTGGATACCCCCAGCAGTAGGCTGAGAAGTTCCCATGGGATATTTTTTAGATCCCATTTCTTCATGTCCCCGAGAAGAAAACTCAGCACCAGAAAGTGCCACTAGATCTCAAAGATGAGGTAATGCCATTTTGGTATTTATCATTTTTTCTTTTATATTCTCTGTATTCTTTACGCATTTGTTTTTTATGTGGCAGGACCTTGGTGGTCACCAAGACAAATCTGAGCCTCCCAAAACCCCTCAGTGCCCTGTGCATCCATCCAGAGGAAAGGTCCAAACCCTCTAAGGCTCTTCACACAACACCCAGCCCACACTCAGCAAGAAAACAACAGAATTTGGGTGAAATACAAAATCCAGTCTGCCCAGAAATGTTTCTTCCTTCTCCTTCACCTTCTCCTGTTATTTCAGGAGACATCTCCATATCTGTCTGGTTTTTAGCTGCCTTTTTTCAGCACAAGCCAAGAACAAGAGAGGTTGGCTGCCACTCATGTGCTGCTGCTGAGGGGATTTGGGTAGGCAAGAAACTGTTTGGCACCAGGGTTGACATGAACAGCTCAGGCTATTTAAAAAGGGTGATTTAATCAGCAGAGGCATTTCTGCCCAGCTCCCTGCACAGTACATTTGGCATTTTGCTGGAATCAGACCAAGGTGTTTTATCAGGAGCAGCGAGGAAGGGAAGGAAAGGGCAAAGCAGATGTGGGTGCAGATGAAGGAAAAAAGAGGCTCTTCCATAAAGAAAAGCAAGGAAGAGAAAACAGAGTTAAAAATAACGTCATGGCATGTTCTGGGCAGAGATACCAGCCTCCTAGGAAAAATATATGCCTTTATTTTTTGCCAAGAGGGAAATAAAAGGGAGGATGAGGGAGGATGCTGAGGCTGTTCTTTGATTTGAAAATGAAGCAAGGCCAAGGAGTAGAGACAGTCACTGGCATTTGTCAACAGAATCTGCATTTCACTGCTAAATCTAAAGCAAACTGGGCTTGAAACATGCCAAGTGCAGGAATTTGCTCAGAGGAAAAAGGGTCAGACCCAATCCTGTGCCACTAAATGTTGCCTTCACAGTCCTGTAGGAAATCTGTGCAAATCCTTGGATGGGGTGAATGGAATTAGTGTGAATTCTGCTTTTTTGCTTTCAGTGGTTGTTGGTTCAGTCCCTCCTGCTGTCAAGAACAGCCATCATCATCTAAGTATGAAGGGCCAAAGTCATCCAAGAATTAAGTAGTGACTCTCCATCATTTGAGAGGGAGTTAGGTACATGCATTCCTTTAAGGAGCTAACCATAAAGGCTTGTCTGGAAAGACTTTTGCACCATTTTAACTTTATCTCTTCAAGACAGCTCTGGGTTTTGTCTCAGCTGGCTGAAATTTTTCATGACCATCATTAATTCACTCAAAAATGCAGGTTTTGGCAGATCAAGTCTCTTTGCAAGTTCAGGCCAAAAACCAAACAAAACCAAAAACGGAGAAAACTTTGATGCATTTTGCCCTGAGTTTCAAAATGACTGAACAATGCCAATTATCCCAGCTTTTTTTTCTAATGATTTTCATGGCTTCCCATTTCTTTCCCACTGCAGTCATAGAAGGAAGCATGGCAGCCAGGATAGCTGAAACTCTGGCTCTGTGTCCCATTGCCATGTAGACAACAGGGAACACCAGAGCATTTCTCTCTCTGGCTGGCAGCTTTTCCACAAGCAGCTCTTTGGAAGAGGAGTCCCAGTTTCTGGTGCCTTTCCCAGACTGAACTTGCTCATTATGGCTTTGTAAATGAGGAGTAAGTGCAGGCATGGACTGAATAGCACAGCTTGGAAAAGCTGAAGGTCTCTGAAATCTGGGATAAATGAGCAGAACAGGCATGCAAGGTAATTTCTGGCTTGGCCCAGAGTGAGAAATAAAGGATGTGGTTGAACCACAAATAAAGACAACCTTTGAAAATCTCTTCAGGAGAAGTTGTAACAAATATTTCTTACCCTGGTGAATAGAATCACTCAGCTCAGTTCACTGATACAATATTGGCTCCCACTGTAAACTCCCAAGGTGGGAAGTGCTGAGCCACTGGGGTCTGCACAAACTGCTGGTTGTCTTTCAAGAAAACCTGAACACCTTGAGGTCCTAAATAGCTGCAGAAATTAAGAAAAAGCCATTAAAGGTGGTGCCATACTGATTCTTCATTAATCCATCCACACAATAGCTGTGTGGATGGATCCACATCTGCTTTTTGGTCCATAAATGTTGATTCTGGTCCATTCTCAAGCATCCTTTGTTGCAAAGACACAAAATCTGCCGCACCAATTCATGGATCTACATGAATTTTCAGAGTGCTCTTCCAAAGGATGATCAGAAGACAGGCTGGGTCACATGAATGGGATTTGTTGGACAGCACAAATATCACTCCCAGATAAATGGGAGCACAGCACTCAGCACGCAGCAACAGAGCCAAAGGATCCCAAGAAATTATCAAAGATGTTTTTAGGCATCTGAATTCATTGTAGTCCCCTGGCTCCACAGTCAGAGGAGCTTGGAGAGCTGAATGGAGGTGTCTAACATGAGCTGAATCCTTCCAGGGTCTGCTGAGGGTCTGGGTGACACCTCCAGTGACCATCACAGCACATATTCGACAGACAAAAAGGGGCTGGAAAATCACTTTGCTGAGATATTTTCCATGCAAAAGCAATAAATGATTAAATCTTATCCTTTGCCTGGAGTCTGATCTGGAGGAGGTGGTGAGATGTGTAGGAGCCTTGAGATTTGAGAGAATCTTTGCAGCACTGGGTCTTACTTGGAGGAAATGGAAAATCCTGCTGGAAGCTTCTGCACTCTTTACACGGTTGTGGCATAGAACAACTTGTGACAACACAGTGACAAAAATCCCTGCTGAAATCTTCACCTCTTGTTCCCTCCACCCTGCAAACTCTATTTTTAACTGCCTTAGGTGCTTTGGGAGAATTCCTTGGTTTGGGTGGATTTCTGTGCTCCAGGAGGGTTAAAGGGACAATCAGCTCTTGGTTTGCTCTGGAGGAGCAGTGTCCATTGCAATCAACCCTCGGTCACAAGACACAGGAAGAGCACTGAACCCTGGGGTAAATGAGGAAAATTTGGATGTTAGAAATGTGGAGGGACTGCCAGGAAACACTGGAAGGATATCTGAAAGGCAGCAGGGGAAATGACATGGAAGCCAGGTCTAATTTAGGGATAAACTCTCCAGTTTGCATTTATTATCCTCATCCCCCACCCTGCCTTTACTTTGGCCATTTTTAGATCCAGAACCTTTATTTAGGCTCCCAGATATTCAGGATTGCTTTCATATTTACTCCAGCCATGCAGAGGTAAATGAGCCTGTGGGATTTGCTGCCTGTCCAGATACCAGAGGTAAATGAAATCTGCACAACAGATACATACACAGCTCCATTGCTTCCAAATCCACATCTAGGGACTTCCTCCAGCTGGGGGTAAGCTGACTTTCTCCTGACATTTCAGAACTTCTCCCTGGACCAAATTCCCCAAGACAGGGGGTCTGCAAAACACACAGTTGAGCCCCAAAAATGGTTTTTCAAGATGTTTTTTTAAGATGTTCCTTCAGGTCAGGATTTGATAATCACAATCACCTCACATGACAAAATTTTAGTAGGGCCTGTTGTGACGTAGAAAGATGATTTTAAACTAAAAGAGACTGTGTTTTGACTAGATATAAGGAAGAAATTTTTTACAGTGAGGGTGGTGAGGCCCTGGCACAGGTTACCCAGAGAAGCTGTGGCTGCCCCTGGATCCCTGGAAGTGTCCAAAGCCAGGTTGAACAGGGCTTGGAGCAACCTGGGACAGTGGAAGGTGTCCCAGTTTACTGCAAGAGGACTGGACCAGCTGACCATTAAATGTCCCTTCCAACCCAAACTTTTCCACGATTCTTTGTGCAAGTCCCAGAACATCACAAGAGAGGGGAGTCTGTGCCTATAAATCAGACCCCAGCTCCATCCCCACCCTGTCACTGCATCAAGGCAAAAGCAGAGACAGCACAGCCACCTGTGCAGGGGAGCAGCCTGAGGATGAAAGCCACAGCCTTCCCTCCCCTCCATTGCCTTCACGCTCTACAAGTCACTTATTTCTGTTACAGACTCAGCCACCTTCAGCAAGAGGGCTGAAGGGAAGGTCATGGCTCCTCTCTGGGAGCCAGATGATTTCAGTTTCGTTTTCCTGAGCCTGAGAGAGGCTGTGAGCTGAAATCTCTTCTTTTCTCCTGAACAACTCAACCATGAGGCTCCCCTGCCCTTCCCTGCTGTGTCACAGGGAGGGTGTCCACACTGTGACATGGCAGGGATGGGGACCCAAACCTTTCTCATTAGGAAATCCCTCAGTGCCTTTCTAGAGAAAATGTGTCCACTCATAGCCAAACCATGAAGGATTTACATTTTTCAACCATTCCTTCTGGTGAAAGTCATTTCTACTGCAAAAGAAAGCTTAAAACGCACCACAAAAAAGTATTAAGCAGAAGAGCATTAAGAGGAAAACTAAATTCTCAGTCCTGCATCCCTTTAAAACACATTTCAAGTGAATAATTTCTGACTGCTGCCACTGCAGTGCCATGGGCAGAGTGAATGGAAGCAGCTGAGTCCGGCCAACTCAGTGCATGCAGGATTCCAGCTGGGAAGAACCACTGGGTCACAGATCCCTGATCACTCATCAGCAGGCCCTGAAAAGAGATGCAAGTCACTGCAAAGAGTTCCACTGATTGGGGGGGGCAGGGGATGGGGCCAAATCAGTGTTTTCTCATAAATCTGGACAACGTGTATATCACTCTAATTGATGTCAAACTTTCAGCCTGACATGCTTTATAAACCCTGGGCAGCTTTGATCTCCTTGTCTTTGCCTATAAATGCAAGGATTACAAAAACATTCCGAAAAAAAACGTCACCAAAAAATGTCTTTCACCGAGGTACTTTGCTCCAGCAGATAAGGCTAATAAGCAAAGAAACCCCAGGTATTAGGAAACGAGGCTTTTCAGGAACATACTCCGGGCTGGAGAGAGAGAGGGGGGAGAAGCAGCTGAAGGATATTGATGCTTATGCTCCCCCTGTCATTATTCCAGGATATTGTTTATATCCCTGGGATGTGGATAAAGGTAGCTGTCACTTCTGGCACTGCTCTCCCCCCGGGAGATTACAGCGAACTGTGGCTGACACTGCCCAAGGTTGCTGTGACTGACAGCCCCCGTGGCATGGTTACTGTCAGAGCCCTCCCAGGGCTGGGGGTGCCCGCCTCTGAGAGCCATGGAAAAGGGAAGGGGGGTTTCCATGAAGGAATGGGCTCTGCTCAGCCTCCAGCACATCCCCAGGCAGGAGGAGACAGCTCCTCACCAGGCAAAGCTCAGCAGTGAGAGGGGAGTTGAGGGAAGGTGTTTAGTATCCCTTTCCTCTGTACAAACCCCAAATCCCAAGGGTTGGGGTCCCTCTCAGGTGTTTCAGTGCTCTGCTCCCAGGGGATGCTCAGGGAAGGAGAGGGAAGGGGTCCTGCAATGCCTCCACCAAGCAGGGAAAGGAGAAAAGTGATGGGAATGGAGAAGAGAGATGTGAAACAGCAAGGGAGGCTGTGAGACTTGCCATGCCAAGTCAGGACTCAGTTGTGGATTAAGACTAATAAATTTCCCCTGATCTGTGACTTTGAGTGATGTGGATGTCTCAATTCCCTTTATATTCTTTTTATATTTCCTTTATTCCCTTAGATACAATTCAATTGGTTGAACAGAGGCACTGGAAAAGTCTGAAAGCACCTGAGATGTCAACAGAAGGCCAAATAGCAGCAAGACCTCAGACTAAAATGACCTTAGACCCCACTGTGGCACCCAAATCCCACCCCAGTATTGATGGAGCCACCACAGCTCCTCTCTCCCCTCAGCAGCAGAACCCCAGTCTTGGCCAGGTGGATGTGGACACCAAAATGTGGTGTGGACACCAAAATGGACACCAAAATGTGAGTTTCTTAGGTCTGCCTTCCCCAGCCTTCTTTCATAATGGGAACTCCTCTTCCCAACTCTGGGAAGCTGGGAAGTGTCTGAGCCATGGGGAAGCTCCGTGGAGTTACGGCATTATCTTTGGAGTCAGCTCTGGAGTTATCTTCTTGGTGCTGGGAAGGTCTCAGCTGGAGCACTGGGCCCCCCTCCAGGCTCCAAGGGAAAGAGGGGTCAGACTGGGGACAGCCCAAAAAAATGCCAGGAGAATGAGTAAAGGAGCAGGAGAGTCAGATTAAGGAGGGAGCAGTGAAATTGGTTGGTCTGCAGGGACACTTGAGGAGTGACATTCCTCCATGAGAGGTAAAAGAAGGGAGGGAAGGGACTTTGAATGGCAAGGACAGGGAAGTGTGGGAAGGAGAAACTGCTGGGAAACTCAGCATTGTTCAGAACAGCCCTGGCAAGGGTAAGCAGAGTGGTACTGACTCCTTGGGGCAGGAGGAAGGGGGAGATGCCCTCAAGGAGCCCCTTCACTCCTGGGGTTCTCTGATCCTTGCCTGGGGCTGTGGCAGCTGCCATGGGATGGGACTTGCCCCAAGCATCTTGGGACTTTTGGAACAAGACCCATTTCTGGAGGCACCCACTGAAGTGTTTGGCTGCAGGGCCACCCCCTCTGTGCCTGTATCTGTCAAAGGAGCTGATTAAAACCTCAGGAAAAGCAAAACCCAGGGTTTGGGACTGGTTTGTGATGGTGTTACTTGGGTCACATGGGATGAATTCCAGGAGATTCCGTCAATGGAAAAAGGAGCAGGGATTTCCAGCCCTGGCAAACACAGCCGTGGCTGTACCATTCCAGTCTTGGATATGTTTCTCTACAACATTTTCCCCATTCTCACTTTGTAGACTTTTATTTCACAAACAACCCCTCTACAAAGTAGATTTCCTTTCCATCAGGCTGAGGAATGCAACTGAACTGCCTGCATGATGGGTTTTGATGGCAATATAGGGTTCTGGGGGAGAAAAAAAAAGGAATCAGGCATTTCTATGAATTAAATGACATTGCTAATTAACATGATTTAAGATGGCAGGACGTGTAGAACGCACATTAACTCTCCTGCTTTGGGGTTGAAAGCAAGCTCCACTTTTTGCAAGTCCAGATAAGTCTTCTTTGAGAAATGGGAATTTGGCTCCTAAATCAATTAGGCCTGGCAGCTCTACAAAGGGAAATTTATAACGGAGCACAGAATTAACCCTTGGACCTTGCAAACTGTCTGTCAGAGCTGCTGGGCTCTGCCTCTCGCCTCTTCCCCTGCCGAAGCCGCACGGCCCAGAGAGAGAAATTACTTTGCAGTAATGCTGTCAGAGACCAAAGCAAATCTGATGCTCCCAGACATGTGGAGGGCACAGGCCTTGACCTGGGACTGCAACCCTCTGTATAAAAAAAAAGGATTCACCCCTCTGAGCACGGGAGGAAGCCAAAGTGTGCAGCATCACCGGTTTTCTGCGGAATGTCTCTTGGCTGGAGCTCAGTTGGGTGTGTGAGGAGCCTGAAAAAGTCCAAAGTTCTTCTCAGATTCACCACCACTGTCCTGAACTCAGCTCTATACACATAAAATCATGAATTGTTTGGGTTGGAAGGGATTTTAAGGCTCATCTTGCTCCAACTCCCTGCCATGGGACGCCTTCCACTTGCCCAGGTTGCTCCAAGCCCCGTGGACGTCATCCATCTTCATGAAAGGTACAGTTGGGACCCTTCAAGGAAGTGAGCTTCACCACTTTGTCTGTCAGACATCATGAGCACAAAGACTGATGAAGGTGGAGTTCATGCCTAAACAATCTTGTAAATATGCCTTTGAGTTTGTTTTAAAGGATTTGGCGATCCCTCTTTTACAACAAACAGGTCACTCAACAGAAATCGTGGATCGCCAGCCAATCTGACCCCAAGCCTGACTTTGATGCCACTTCTTAACCTGCTCTAGTGGAAGGTGTTCCTGCTTATGGCAGGAGGGTTGGAATGGATGATTTTAAAGGTCCCTTCCAACCCAGATCATTCTATGATTCCTTGATTCTTCACAACTCTTAATACAAGACATGGCCTCTCAGTAAGGTCAGACTCCAGAGCAGGAGTCATTCACAGTGACTTTATCAGATTTATGCATTGCCCATTGACATCAAGTGCCATTTTAGATGCCCTCATCCTCCAAGACCTGCACAGGCCTCCCAACAGATCTGTTGTCACATCTGTTTGACACCAAATGAATGTAAACATCCTGAGGGAAAAACACCTTGGAGTTGGAACTAGATGGTTTTTAAGGTCCCTTCCATCCCAAGCCATTCTGTGGTTCTGTGATTCCAACCCAAACCATTCTATTTTCCCTTTCCAGTCACTCCAGGCCTGAATCATTTGACCTCTTTCAGATCTGACTCAATTGTCCCTCAGAGAGTGCGTGTCTCTCTTCACTGACTACAAAGTGAGCTCGGGGTGATTAGCTCAGCTCTGGATGTTTACAGTGCACACAGCAAAATTTGACCAGCACACTCACACCCTCAGGCCTTTGCTGCTCTGCCTGTCCCAGTGTCCCTTCCAAAGCTGAGTTTCCACCAGAAAAAGGGAAAAAAGAAAGCCGAAGAGGCCCTCCCACTCTGACTCTGCTTACATCGTCCTTATGCTAAATGGAGAGGATCCTAATAGGATATTTAGAAGAGTTTAACTCTTCAGAAGCCTCCGGCCCTGCCCTACATCCTGGACGCCTGCCAGAGCAAAGCCAAGGATAACAAACCAGCTTTCGTTCAAGTATTCTGAGCCAATTAAAAAAGACAAATTAGTTTGGCCTTATCTCTTCCCTCCTCCTCCCCCTTCCCACCCGAGAGACAAGAGGGGATTCGCAGAGGAATGTTTCTCCTCTGTGATGGCTCTGCCTCGCTGAACTCTTCAAGGTCTGTGATGGATGAAAGCTCTCTCTTCCATTATGCTTCCGACAGCCAGTGGGTCCTAATGGGACGGGGGGCAGGGGCAGTGCTGGGGGGACCAGGGTGGCAAAGTGTGGGGAAAGCTTTACATGGAAAATCAGGGAGAAGGAGCTAATGGACATCTCCTCCCCATCCAAACTCAGCCTGAGGATCTCTGCAACATTGCAAGCTCCAGTGCAAGATAAACAAGAACTGCCTTGTGCAATCTGCCCGTTTCTTCTGTAGTTCTTTATTCCTTGCAAATTTTTTCACATGCAACTGCTGCACTTTCCACGTGCTGCAAGCAGAAACTCTGGCATGACCTGAGTATGGCAGGAATGGAAAAAAGAGCTGGCAAAGAAGGCTTTTGAGAAGAGCTATCTGGTTCAGCTCTGGACTTTTTAAAGATATCCTGTGCTGGTTTGACCTCTGCCATGGTCTAAGCTCATCTGCATGAAAAGCAGGGCAAGAACATCTGAGCAGCCGCACAGAGTCAGAGCAGAGCCCTATCTGCTCATGGGCTCTTTCCCAACCCTGACCACTTGCAAATGTTTATATAAAGGCTCTAAGAAGCAGCACAAGAGGAGTGATGCATCAACAGGCTCAGCTGTGCTTTGCCACATGCTCCTTGCACACAGAGGAGGTTCATACAGGGCACCCCAAAAGACTGGATGTTCCACTAGGATTTTGTCTGAGTGAAGCAGCATCCCTGTGCTCTGCCCTGTGCAGATTTAGGGTGGCTGGCTGGGGCCAAAACTGTGCCAAGCACCATGTCAACGACAGATACAATCAAGTTCCAGTGTCTGTGTTTGGCACTGTTTTATTTACTAGTGGAGCTGTGTCCTGTGACGGAAAAGATCATCTCATCCCCAAGATTAGAAACCCACTTGTTCTCATTATTTGTGATAACACTGAGCTCTCTTCATCCCACTCTTGCACTGCCTCTGTCTCACAGCTGGGGAGAAGCATGATGAGACACTCAAGGGGGAGAGTTTAAATCCCACCTCACTTCCCACACCATCACTCTACCCAGTGGAGAACTAAATCTGTCTCACTTGGGAAACAACACACACTCTGCACAACCCTCAGATACTCTGTCCCCACTTCATGGACCTTGGGATGAAGAAAGCCAAAACATCCAAGCAATTCAGGAGAACAAGACTCTTCAATTTCCACCCAGCCTCAGTCTCCCAGAGTCTTCAGGGATTTTGCAACCTCCTGCTTTTGCAATCCAAGAGAAACACTCCAGGATGACTTCACTGAAACGCTGTGTCCTTACAGAAGGAGCAGGAAGGACTTCATAGGAAGGCCAATCCCCCTTGTGAAATATCTGTTGGGAAGGAGTTGCATTCACTTGAGTTTATTGTCCAGTGGTTGGGAATGTGGAGAAACAGCAGCAGGCTTGGATGCAGGGGGACAACCAGAGGATGGGCTCCCAGAGACAGAAACAGAATGGAAATCACAGCTCCATCAGAATGGATGTCACAGGTCCACAGAGAGAAGATGATGCTCATTTGTGCTTTGATATTTCTGTGTGATTTAGGCTGAAAGTTGGGTTGAAAAGGCCGGGAAAGCAGCATGAAGTGATGTCCTCCCTTCTCTCTGTTTAATCCTCCTGACCATACATTGGTGTCAACTACCAGGACACCAAAAAGGCCCAGACAGCAGAAGCACCTCCCAGACACCAAAAGTTTCTCTTCTCAACCTACCTATTGCCTCTTCCCCACCAGCACTCCTGCTCTGGCAGGAGATCACTGCAGGGAAGGTGGCTCCTGATCTGCATCCCAACATCTGCCCTGCCATAGGCAAAACCTCTGCTGAGGAAAAGGGCTCCTGGATTCTCTAGGAAGTGGTGGGAATAGAGCTCCTGGAAACAGGAAACATGCACAACTGGGCAGAGAATCACAGAACCATTCAGGCTGGAAAAGCCCCTGAGATCGAGTCCGACCACAAACCCAGCACTGCCAAGCCCAGCACTAAACCATGTCTCTAAGCCATAATGTGAATTTTTTAAGGACCTAGTCTCTATGAACAGTGTCTGCAGCAGCAGGGACTTTGCAGAGACACAGGCCAGCACCAGCACAGTGACTGTACCCCGTGGGCAAAGTGCCAGGAGGGTTTTCTAGGAACCACTTAGAGGACCTGCAGAGCTTGAGGTCAATACTGTGGCACTTTCACACCAGTCCTGGGGACAGAGGGTATAAAGGAGGCACAAGAGCAGCCCCTCAGAGGGCTCTGGCCCGGCTATAAAAGGAGCTGGTCTCTCCTGAATTCCACAGGGAGGGAACGTGCTGTAATTACAGTGGTGCTGTCTCCTCCATCGACAGTGGCACAAACTAGAACCTTCCAGTTCCCTGCGGCGAAACAACGGCTGCAAAAAACGCCGGGTGCCCTTGAGAGGGGGAGCGTGCAAATGAAAGTTTAGTCTGAAGCTTCACTCCTCTGCAGGCTCAGCCCTGGCCTTGGGAAGGGGGGGTGTGCATGTGGGCTGCTGGGAGAGAGAGAAACAGTGGGAGAAAAAGCAGGAAAGGGAGAGGTGGAGTGGGGGAGACGTGAAAAAGGAGAAAAGAAAGATTTAGGATAAACATATCTCAGCTGATAAGCAATCAGGGTCAAGATGGGAGGGGCTGGAAAACCTGCTCAGAATGAATGGAAAGGGGTTTTTTTCCTTTCCTCTCCTGCCATGCAATGAAAGGTATAAGGCCCTTGCTCTGTGTAAGAGGCTGCAGCCCCTCCCTGCTGGGCTGAGGGCTGTGTACACAGGGAATGAAATCCCTGATGCCCCAGGGGGCTGGGAGCCCACCTCCATCTCATAAGGTTTGGATCCTAAAGGTTTGGATCACCACTGGTTCTGTGGGAGTGTGGGAAAGTTGTCAGGAAGAGAACACAATGTCCCCATATTGGTATAAAAACTCCTGGAAGCAGAATCTTTGTAAGAGCACAGGGTAATCTCCATGAGCAAAATTTTGTGGGGAAAAGGTGGGTTTAGGAAAGAGATCCAGCATGCAATAGGATGAGATTGATGGCGACCAGCCACAGGGCAGCAGAGCAGGAGCAGAAGGGGATCTGCATTGCAGATCAGAGGCTGAGCATCAATCAGCTGGAGCAAAGGGCTTTTATTCCACACTGAGATGCTTAAATTGGTCCAAAACCTGGGACTGAGGACATCCAGCTCAGGCACCACAGGAGGAAGTGGGGGAAATGCAGGAAACAGCAACAAGGATGAGGAGAAGAGTGAAAAACACAGACAATGAGGAGCAGCTGAAGGACATGGAGTGTTCAGTTCTAGATAAGGCATGGAGTAAATGTGATATGTCCCTCATTTCCCTGTCTGGGGAGAGAGGAGAGAGGAAGAACAGTGTCTGCATCACCAGTGGTTTACAAGAACAGGCTGCACAAGTAGGAAAGGTTATAAAGGTTTGATGCAGTGTTTTGGCTGGGTTTTTCAAGGTCCCCTACCTGTCACAATATCCTTCAGTCCTGTTCACTTTTTATTCCTCCACTGCTGAAGATTTGCTCAGAATTCACTGAAGAAACCTTCTCAATGCTCACACCTTGCAGCCTGTGGTTTAAATGGGGTTTTTTGACCCTTTTTAGCTGCTGCTGGCTCTCCCCAACAGAGACCCCTGCTCAGAATGGCAGGCAGAGCTCAGCAAAAGCATCTTTCAAGCCACATGTTTGTTGAAAGTCTCTCCTGTAAATTCTGCCCAGTGAGAAAATTGAACATTGATAATGAAGCAGCTGGGAGTGAAATTTGCCATCGAAAAGAAAAACAAACAACCAAAAGAAGGAGGAACAGGAGAAGTATTAGAGAAAGGACAATTCCGCTTTGAAGAGGTGAAGTACTAAATCCAACAGCCTCCCTGTTTGCTTATGGCCTGCACATCCAGAAGGACAAAGAGTGTAAAAACAACAGCAGAAAAGCACAATAAAAACATAGAGAGAATTATTTGTGTTGGAAAGGACCATACATGGCACCTATTTCCAACCCCCTGCCATGGGCAGGGACACCTTCCACTATCCCAGGTTGCTCCAAGCCCTGTCCAACCTGGCCTTGGACATTTCCAGGGATCCAGGGGCAGCCACAGCTTCTCTGGGCATCCTGTGCCAGGGCCTCCCCACCCTCACAGGGAAGGTTTCCAATATCCCATCCATCACTGCCCTCTGGCCATTGGAAACCTTTTCCCCTTACCCTGTGTTCCAGGCCCTTGTCCCCAGTCCCTCTCCAGCTCTCCTGGAGCCCCTTTAGGCTCTAGAAGAAGCTCTGAGTTCTCTCCCTGGAGCCTTTTCTTCTCCAGGCAGAACACCCTCAGCTCTCCCAGCCTGACTTCATTAGCAGAAACATTTCCTGGACTACTCCAAGATTTCCCAGTGGAAATTCTAATTGATTGAAAGTCTCTTCCAACCCTGATGATTCTGTGTTTCTCACTCTGGTTTCTTCATCACTTTGATTTGCTGAACCATTGCATTACCCAAGTCAGAAGCTCTAGAACAAGAATAAAGGCTGTGTTCTCAAACCGGGAAGAAATCTCATAACTCTCATAAACCAGTAAGCAAGGAGGTGCCAGATCCCCCTTTGCAGTCCTTCCAGAACTGCTGAGACAAATCCAGCTGGAATCTCCACCCATCAGAGCTCATCCCATCTCATTTCAGCACCGTCAGTGCGATATTCAGGAGCAGCTCCTTCCTTGCAGCTTGCACATGACTGAAACATTGCTTCCAGGAATGCATCTGCTCCCAATTTAAAGATATCCAAGGATGAAGAACCTGGGTTAACCAAGTGTTTAATTTCCCATTGCAGCAACCACAAGCCTGGGTGGTTTGGTTCTGCTTTGCAGCCCAGGAAGGCCCTTTTTTGATAGATTAAAACCCCTTTATCACCAGGCATTTTTCTCCCCAAGAAGTTCTTCTCCAGTCACTTCTCCATCTCCTTTTCTGAGAAGCCAACCTGACCAAGATTTCTGAATCTGCCATGGCAAGGTTTCCTCTTCACTCTTCAGATAATTCTGCAGCACTTATTTCATGCCCTTTCTCATTTTTCAGGATCTTCTCTAAAGCAGCAATGTGGCTTTCTCAGTGACTAACCACAAGGTAACTATCCCAGCATCCACTGAGAGATGATCCTTCTGGTCTCAGCCATGTGGTCTGGTTAGAAATGACAGAAAAAGAGTCAGGGTGTTTTACAAAAGTAAAGAAATAAGGATGTTTTCATCTTTCTACATTCTGAGATTTGGCCTCTTCTCCCAGGAAACAAGAGATAGGACAAGGGGAAATGGCCTCAAGCGATGCCAAGAGATGTTCAGGTTGGTTATAAGGAAAAATTTTTTTGCTTAAAGAGATGTTAAGCATTGGAACAGGCTGCCCAGGGAAGTGTTGGAGTCACCATCACTGGAAATGTTCAAAAAACAAGCAGACATGGCCCTTCATTACATGATTCAGTGGGCATAGTGGTAATGGGTGAAAGGTTGAACCTGCTGATGTTTGAGGTATTTTCCAACCTTGATTATTTTGTGTTTTGTTCCTCTCTATTTACAGTAAAAACTAATAATAAAAAATCACTGCAGAATCTCTATTTGGGGGAACTCATCTATCTGAGGTGTGTGCCTGTGTCCTGATTTTCACCTTCATTTTCTGAAAAGAGAGGGAAAGTTTCAGAACTGGGATCACTCCCTGCAGATTCTTGTCTTTCCCCCAGCCATGGAAATGGGGCAGGAACAGCCACTGACCCTGATCCACATCACCCACACCAATGACATCCAAGTCTTTGCCAGTGGCCTTTGCCCTTGGCCAACTTGCAGATGAGTTCCCCAAAAAGCAGCTGAGCTTCCCATGACTTGACTCCTACCTGGAGGACAGAACCAAGCCCACAGCAGTGCTGACCCTGGGCTGCAGGGATTTCTGAAAATCGGGATCCTAGGAAAAGCTGGCTGATTAACAGGAGAGCCAAAGTGCAGCACTGCTGGGTGGTGGCGAGAGGTGAAGGAGAGGGAGAGGTTCCTCAGGTGGTGTGGGTGTTTCAGGGCAGCTTTCTTTACAGGTCCTCAATATTCCTACCCTAACCAGGTCCAGGAAGGACCAGGATCACCTGGCTTAGATGCAGAATTCCACTGAATGTTGGATGTGGGATCCAACATTGGTTTGGAACAAGAAATGTGACACGTCACCAGAGGTTAAGGAGTGCTGGGCTTCACGGGCAGAGCATTGCCCCATCTTGTTTTAGAGGTGAAACAGAACCCATGGAGTGCACAGAGGTGAGTGTCCCACCTCTCCTCCAGGAATGCCATGGAGAAATACAAAATGAGGGCAAGGACAGAGCAATGTTTCCCCAACACCCTTTTCCAGCTTCAGCGCGTTTCTGCCGTGTGACATCCTGAGCTGGATAAGCTGATTTCATGTTTAATCGCCCTCTATAGAACATTTTTCCTCCACCCAACTGTCCAGTTGCTTTCCTGAACCCTCATGAACCTCCAACTTGGCCTGGAGTTGATCCCATGCCCCGGTGTCAGGAGGCCAAGCCTCTTGCAGACAAGTTTGAGGACGCAGTGGGGGCCAGAGGAGCCCTATCAGCCTTCCCCACTGCTGAACTCCTGCTGACTCCAAGAGGAGCCAGCCAGACTCCCCGGGATGCTGAGCACATCCCAAACAAACAGGAGGGGAAAGGCAGAAATTGGCCCGTGTGAAAAATGAGACGGGGAAATAAGGGGCGAAGCGAGAAGGGAAACGCCTGATTCATTATGCACTTGTTTTTGCTTTTGTCTTCTCCTAGGAGGAAGAGGATGGAGCGCCGTCGTCGAAGACAGAGACAGAAGGATGTTTCCTGGCCTGGCCTGGCCTGGGAGAGGATCAGATAATGGGCAGATAACAATAGAAATGATGACTGAGACGAAACTGCAGCCACTCGTTGTGCGGAGAGAGCAGCCGGCTCACCTCGGGCAGGGGAGGCTGAGGAGGAAGAGGAAGAGCGAAACAGCTTCAGTGCATGAGGTGCCTGGTCCAGGTAGGACAACTGCAAGCTCAGACCCTGCAGGACTTGTTTACCCCATTGCATGAGCCTTTCCACACATTTATTTGAGGTCTGAGGATGCAGCAGTCCCACAAGTGTGGCTGGGGATGGGCAGTAACCATTTACCGCAACTCTGCCCACCACAGTTTGTGTTTCTACTCTTGCTGTCCCTTCAACAGCACTTCAGAGCTGTCCCCCAAGCACTCCAACAGAGCTCTGTTCAGTCTCCATCATGTGGGATTCTTACCAATCTGATGGGTGCAGAGGAGAAGGAGCAGTAAATGAAGGAGCAAGAAGTGAAATTAGCTCTGAAGGTCTCCTCAGAAAGGCCTGTTTTAGTTTCTCTGCTGCAAATAAAACATTGTTGTGGTCTTCACTCATCTCCAGGGCTCAACATGCAAACAGTCCCCCAGGATATGCAAACACAGATGCAAAAGTGCTGTAGGAGATGGATGAAAAGTCCAATTGTTCCTCCAGCACTGCCAGGGCCACCACTAACCCATGTCCCCAAGTGCCACATCCACAGGGCTTTTAAATCCCTCCAGGAATGTGACTCCAGCACCACCTGGGCAGCACATGTAGGTACCACCCACCCTCTCCTCTGGGGAGAGCAGAGAGGATGAACCCCACACATGTGCACAGGATTTTCCTGGGGCTCTTATTTGCAGTTCACTGTAAATTCCTCTGGTCTCAAGGATGAATTTTGAAAGGATGCTGAAATGGATCCTGATTGGTTTTTTGGAGCTCCATGGACCCCAGAAAAGCCTGAAGTCTAACTCTTGACATGTGATTGCTTGTTCTTCCACATCAAACAAACATGCTGAGCTGACCAGACCTACCAGGGAGATGGATTTGCAGCAGACACCTGTCTAGAGCCACAAAATACAGCTCCTCATCCACAGTGAGTCACCCAGCAGCTGAACCCAAAGTCCACAATCAATGTTATCCTCTGCTTGGTCACCCTGTGAACTGGGCACCAGTGAAACAGCAAAGTAGGAGTCAAACTGGGTCATTATTAATGACACAGTGGCAAAGAGGAGGCTCTAGAGAGACCTTTAAGGGGTTTATAAAAAGGAGAAAGAGGGACTTTTTCTATGAGCAAATAGTGACAGGCCAAGGGGGAATGGGTTTATCTGAGAGAGGACAGATTTAGATTAGAAATCAGGAAGAAATTCTTCACTCAGAGGGTGGGGAAGCCCTGGCACAGGTTTTCCAGAGAAGCTGTGGCTGATCCATCCCTGGAATTATTCAAGGACAGGTTGGGTGGGCTTGGAGGAACCTGGGGTAGTGAAAGGTGTCCCTGTCAATGGCAGGGGGGTTGGAACAAGATGATTTTTAAGATCCCTTCCCACCCAAACCATTCAGTGATTCTGTGATTCTAATTCACATATGGCTTCTACAAGTGGCTCTATGCACTTTATGAGGGGGTGCCTTGGCAGCAGCATCTTTACCAGGCCACTGGGTTTGAGTGGAGCAAAATAGGAAATTAATAACTTCATTAAAAGAAGAGGAAGCCTCAAAACATCTTCTGGTCCTACCTTCACACACAGACCCAGGAGAAAAGGACAAGCATGAAATCCCAACAAGGAAAGAGCAGAGAGTACCTGATGAGGTCCAACCCCCTCCCACCAGAGACTGCTCCAAGAAAGAGTCACAGTGGGTTTGAAAATACTGATTTTGGTCAGAATTTGTTGCAGCTGACTTTGGCCAAAGCATGGGTGCCACGTGGACGGGGGGAGCTGAGTGAAACCAGGCCATGATGATCACAGATGATGCTCAGATATTCTGTGCCCTGCCTTGACAAACTCATTTCTGCTCTTTCCACTGCTGAATAAGCCAGATCTGACATTTGATCCTACCTGGCCATAAACCTCATGTTTCTGCAGTAACAGAAATCCAATGTGCTCCTCTCTTCCTGTGTAACACCTGAAGTGACTCTGTCCCTGCTGCTGTCATAGATGTGGGTCCTGAGGGCTTAAACTTAAAATATCCTGAGTTGGAAAGGACACACAAGGATCACCAGGAAGCAAACCTGATGAGACCACACCATTATGTTTTTACTTCATGCATGAAGATTCATTTATCCTTTCCATTTAACCCCAGATTTTTTTTTTTAGGTCATTTTAAGGATGCTCAGTTGCTGGCGGGATTTTGAAAATTGGTGTTTAGAGATGCAAAAAATCTGGGGAGAAAAAAGATCACCAGGAAGCAAACCTGATGAGGCCACACCATTTTGTTTTTACTTCATGCATGAGCATTCATTTGTCCTTTCCATTTAAACCCAGATTTTTTTTTAAGTCATTTTAAGGATGCTCAGTTGCTTGCGGGATTTTGAAAATTGGTGCTTAGAGATGCAAAAAATCTGGGGGGAAAAAGGCCCCTGAGTGTAAAAGCCAGTGAAAACCTGCCTAGGAAAATGCTGTTAGGGATGATCCATACTACAGGACATGACATGGCTCAAGTCCTGCTGCAGAAAACCAGGTCTGCACCTTCTGGGGATTGCAGAAGGACAATTAAAAATATTGTCTGGATGGGAGGAGCAGGAATTATGCTCATTACATTGCTGCTTGGAAAAAAAAGAAAAAAAGTCTGCTCCGTTTGGGCTGGTAGCCCCCCTTCACCACCCAGCCAGGCCTCCCTCCCTGCTCCATGCAGGAGAAGGGCTCCTATCTCCTGAGAATCCCGATAAACCCTCCTCTCGCACCCTCCCCTTCCCCCCCGAAATAAAAGTGAGCTGTCTTAGTGCTAGGATGCAGAAACCACTTCCAAGCCAGCATTACATCAACATTGCAGCTGATAAAGGGATGCACAATGGAGTGTTAGACTAATAGAAAAACACAGCTCAGATAAGGCAGGCTCCTGATAGCCTGGGCTGATGTAAAATGCCATTGTCTCCCTTTCTGTCAGCTGAGTCACTGCAGCGATAGGGAATTCCAGTGGCAACGGGCAAGGCAGGGGTCAGAAACCACAAACCCTGGGCAAGGCAAACCCCCTGGTGTGGGCACTGCTGGGCAGAGGGAGCTGGGGGTGTAGCTGCTGCCAAATTCCCCTGTGGCTGAAGGGATTGGGAGGAGGATGAAGGATGGAAAGGGTCCAGCCTGCAGGACTGTGCCAGGCTCTGTGTGCAGCAGAGATCCCTCAGCACCACCACTCCTGGCATGGGACCCACACTTTCCATGGCTTTTCCTTGCTGTTTCAGCTCCCTCCCACTGCCTCAGCCATCTCCTGTGCTTCCTGAAGTCAAGGGAGAGTGGGAAATCTGCTGGAGAATGCAGGGGAGGGGATGCTGGTGGCACTGCAGCCTCCCAGGTTCTTTTGGGTCCAGAACATCCCTTCCACGGCACAAGAGGAGCCAAATCTTGTCTCCAGCTGGTGTCCCACACTGGTCTGAAAGATAAACTGGGAGAGGCACGGAGAAGGACAGCCTGCCCTCACCCAGCCAGTGCCAGGGGCCAGAGGATGTCTGTCTGTCCATCTGTCTGTCTGTATGTCTGTCTGTCTCCATCCCTCCTGTGAACGGGAACTCCCAGAGCCTGCCAGGGGCTGTGATAGTGCCCTGCCTGCAGGGTGAGGGTGTTTTTCCCTCTCATTTTCCTGTGCTGCCCTTTGATCTCCTCTGACACGGCCCCAGCTCGAGGCTGCCCCAAAGGAGGAGCTCCAGATTACGTGCTGGGGTTATGTCATTTTTCCAGCGGACGTGCTGGCCTGGATCACGGTGGGGAAAAGCTTTTTTTAGTGCCAATGCTGCACTCAGTGGGAAGGCAGGTCCTGGGGAAAGTCTGGAGTGGGGATGCTGCAAAGGCCTCGTGTCACAGGGGACCTCTGGGACCCAACCCTGGTCTGTGTGTGCTTGCTCACACCTCAGTGGGAATATGGAGATTTCAGAGCCTGCCACAAGGCAGTGGGTACAAGATCAGGCCTGGCTGAAAACTCAGTGTAAAAGAGCAGAAAATGGGTTTTATGTTGGGAAATGGGTGATGCTTTTACCCAGATCCTCAGAGGTGGAGCAGATCTATGAGGACATTGCACATTACAGGGGTAGAAAGCACAAAACTCCACTGATGGAGACTGAAATCTGGCTGAAAATCTTCAAAGATTGTCCTTCTGTTTCATCAGAAGTAAAGACTTACAAGCAAATAATGAAAATAAAGTATTGTTTCTACAATGCTTTCTTACATCTTTTTCTTCTGAAAAACTTTGGACCTTTCTCTTTTTCCCAAACCATTTGACTTTCTTGCCCATCTGGTCAACTTGGGGACCATTTCTCATTATATAAAGATAGAAGCAAACACCAAAATGTTGAAGAGTGCAAAAAAAAAAGGATGGAAGCCCATAATTTATATTTATGAAGAAGCCAAGTTGCCCAGGGAAAGCTGCTGAAGGTGGAAGTTTGTGGAGGAGACCCTGACACATAAAAAGCTCTGACTCCTACATCTCCATCTCTACTCTCTTTTTTTCAATAAACTGATGCTGACCTCATGACAATCCAAATTAACTTCTTGTGAGTGAGAAAGGAGATCCAGTCTGGATCTGGTTTCTAACACCAGCTAAATGGCTGGAGTGCAATTTCTTGTCATAATGCTTGGATTTAGTGCTGGGGTGGACCAGAAAGGAGAGAAGGTCCTCTCTGTTTGGAAGAAGGAAGGGATGAAGGCTCAAATCCCTATGTTCATCAAGACTTCTGGGGGTACAGTTTGTGCCCATGGTTGCATTGGTTTGTAGAGGTCTCTGGATCACAGAATCATGGAAAAGTTTGGGTTGGAAGAGACCTTAAAAATTCTCTCATTGCACCCCCCTGATATGGACAGAGACTTTCCTCTAGACCAGATTGCTCCAAGCCCCATCCAACCTGGCCTCAAGGCAATCAATATTTCAGAGTTTGACCTCTGTTCTCTCAAAACTCCATCTGGAAATCCCCATTCCCTGAGGGAATTGCCTGAGGCAGATGTGGGTCACACTCTGCACACACGGGCATGGATGAGGGATTGCAGTCTGCCTGCACTGATCACCTGTGGGACAGGGCAGGAGGACAGGTCTGGGTTTGCATGGAAACTCCAGGGAGATGCTCATGGGAGAAATTCATTATCTGATCTAGAACACCAATGAACGCCCCTGTTCCATGGGAAATCTCTAATGACCACAGATTGTGACATTTTCCAAGGAGAAAGCATCATTCCACACAATGAAATGCATCACTTCTTCAGGAAAGAAGGAATCCCTGAAAAGCCACTCCCAGAAGAATCCATGATCCCTTTGACTCAAAACTACTTGAAGAAGAGTTCTGCAGTGTAAAAGTACAGCCTACAAGAGAAGGGTGATCAAAGCTGCTTGAGGATTGAAAATCCAGTTTAGACAACCTCAGTGCTGGCCCATTTCCCTCCTCTGGCCTCACTGGTTCTTAGCTCTGCCTCTGAAAGGTGGAAATTGTGTTAACAAGAGAAGTCTTTGGGGAAGAGGCTTCAGAAGCTCAGGGAGAAGGGATGTGTGAGGTAGATTTGGGATTTCAGGGAGGAGAACAGCCTGGTCTGGTCTCAAATTCCTGCAGATGTCCCGTGGTTGTCTTTTTTCATGGAATGACAGAATCCGTAAGGTTTGGAAAAGGCCTCCAAGACCTCAACAAGTCCCACCTTCCATTTTGATGGGAATAGTTACAAAACACAAGAATCTTCAGACCAGATCCTCAAGGACCTTCTGACACCAGTGGGATTTCCTAATTGATGTGGCTGTGGGGATATTGGGGTCCTCATGAAACACCCTTTACCTCCCACAGTATAAAACCTCTGGGGAGATCCTTTAACTCAGCAAATCCACATTTTTTCTCTTCCTGGATTTTTCATCCTAAAATGTTGGGACAGGATTCAACTGCAAATTCCAGGAGCCTAAACTCAGGGTTTAAGAAAGTTTTCCTCACTGAAAATGCCCCAGAGCAGCGAAGATGCCCTCATGGGGCTGGAAGGCAAAGGGAGCACAAGTGACTCACATTTTTCTGTCCAGCAACTGGAGATTGAGTGCAATATGGACTTAATGATCCCTGTCTCTTCCAACATGGAATATTCCACAATTCCATGATACCCTGAGGCTGCGAAATGTGTTGTGAGAGAAGCTATGAGGGTAAATCCTAGAGAAAGCAGCTGGGCTGCTGCAGACAGTTTGGGTCTGGAGAGGCAGGATCCCACCCTTATGGGATCCTCACCCCTTTCCAGGAGAGACAGAGACTGCTGAGATTCTGCTGGGGAAGAAAAATACAGTCTGGCACTGAACCCTTGAAAGGTTTCCGGCCCTTGGATTAGATGACCTCAGTATGCCTTTTCCATATCTGCTACCTCAGATATAAGGCTTACTTGAGTCTGCTGGGAATTCTTGGACAGAACTACTCTCATTTTTTCTTTTTTTTATAATAGGGAAAACCTATTTGTTTAGTTAGTATTATTATTATTATTGTTGTTGTTGTTGTTACTCATTTCCACTCATTACAGTGGATCATGTAAAAATTATCAGTGCTAAATGGAATTTCTGCTCAAAATTATCACGTTTCTCACCCAATAGCTTTGAAGATATTTACAGTCCCAATCAGGCATTTAATTCTCCATTTCTCAGTACAGGATCAGTTTTGACTCTTTGGACATCTCATTTTACTGTTTCTCCATGGCAATTCAGGGTTAGGCACAAGGCCTGTGGCTTACTGCTTATAATCAAATGTTAAATTATCTTGCCTCCTTTTCCCAAACCCTTTGTAGGTCCTGGCATCCTGTGCACCACCACAGTCTCTGAAGGAGATATGGGAAAGGAGGACAGCTGTGGTTTAGATCAAATTCTGGTGTGATCCCAACCTCTCTCCTCAAGGATTTAAAAATTATTCAGATGTGAATCAGTTTTCTTCAGAGCAAAGGTGTTGTCACTTGCAGGTTCTTCCTTTCCATGAGTTCTGCCTGCTTAGGTGTGAATGCAGATCTGTTGTGATGCTCTGCAATGTCAGAAGGGCTCCATAAAATTTGTGAAATCTGGAATTGGATATAGAAAACAGGCTGGCTTAAAAAGCTGACTTTTTTTGGAAGTGATCATCTTGGCATGCCCTGAAAAAAAAATCTTGTTTTCATAGAGAGCCAAACACATTCATGGAATCATGGAATGGTTTGGGTTGGAAGGAAACTTAAAGATCATTCCATTTCACCCCATGCTGTGGGCAGGGACACATTCCACTATCCCAGGGTGCTTCAAGCCCTGTCCAACACAGCCTTGGACACTTCCAGGGATTCAGGAGCATCCACAGCTTCTCTGGGCAATCAGTACCAGGGCCTCACCACCCTCATCATAAAATATTCTTTCTTATATGTGACCTAAATCAGCCCTCCTTTGGTTTAAAACCATGGTCCTACCTCCTGCTCTGAGACTGGAGAATCGTAAATTATAAAGTGGCCTGGAGTCCAATCTTCCCAAAACCATCACCAAATGTCTTGTCTCACCTCAAGAAACTGATTTTCCTGAAGGAGACTCCTCCTGGTCTGATCATTGCCACCACCAACCTCCAGAGAGCAGCTGTGGGGTTAGGAGAGATGCCAGCAACCAGAAATCTATTTTTTGGCCCCAAACTGTGCCATGGAGAAATCCTCCATGCACCAACACTGCCACTAAAAATACACCCTTGTGAAAGCAGGTGTGCAAGGATGCCAGTGTTGTATCTGAACCCCAGCAGATTGAAAGGTCCACGCTGATTCAGTTTGTTTTGCTTTTCAGGGAAGGGAAAGGAGTTTCATTTTCAATTGTGTCTTCATGCCAAAGTTTGAACTTGTAATGACCACACTTGAATCAATTTGCAACTGAGGGAAAAGGAAATTTTTTGGCTAAAGAAATTCTGAATCAGGTGTGTTATTTTATAAATGTATTTTGAAGAAAAGCAATGGCTGTCAGAGCATGTCTGTCCACGGGAGCAGAAGGGTTTGTATGCTCTTGGGAAATATTACTGCTGAATTTCCCTTTTTTGGTCCCAAAAATTCCATCCCCAATGCAGAAAAAAACAGGGGGAACACAGGATGGTGTTGGGACAACTACAGCATCACTTTGGGTTGCTCCACCATCCTAATGGGAATATCATCCTCCCCTTCCCTTGCTGCCCATGGGAAAGGGTCCCAGAGCTGGAGGTCCTGGCATGGAATGAGACCAGGGCAAGCACGGAAAAGGAGGGGGGATGAGGATGGAAAGGGCAGAAGAAGGGGCAATGGGGATGAAAAGGGCAAGGGGAGAGGTGGCTTGTATCGATTGGTGTGTGAAAGGCTTCCCGGGAGCCCCGTTGCTGAGAGACAGCCCTGGGAGATGCGAGGCTGGGATTAATAACTGCTCCATTGGGGCCCTGTTTGCTCTCCTTGCCCGGAGCCCGAGGACTTTGGTCGCAGCTTATCGCCCCGCCGAAAGCCCCAGGAATGCAGTCACAGGCAAATGTGCTCGTTCACACGACATCTATTAATCAAACGACTCCCCCACCCTTTAACCCTTCGCAGCTCGGGCAGGGGGAGGAGGTGAGCATGGCTCTGCTTTGTCTAAAATCAGGGTCTCTTCAGAGATAGGGGTAAGTTACTCCAGTTAGGATACCATCCCCTTACTCTACATCCAGGGTTTTCCCAAATTTTTATGGGATTTGTTTTGGTGCTTGCACCTGAAGGCATCCTATTCCTGTTAGGGGCCAAGCACCTAAGCACTTTAAATGCTTTGAAAGCCCCAAATATTGTCAATGAAAAACTACCACAGACTTTTCTTCCTCTTCACTCTGTTTCACACTTCAGGTGCTTCTGGCACTCACACCAGGGTGGTTCTGCAGTTCCCCTGAGTAGTGGCTTCTCTGCAGCTGTGCACATCTGTGCTGGGATTCTCTCTGCTCTGAGCAGCACAGAACCCATCAGACACACCCTGGGGACACCAAAACACCACAGGTAAACGTCTCTGCTGCTGCTTGGAGCAGGTAGGATTTACTCACAGAACCATAGAATATCCTGAGATGGAGCTTGGTGCCTCCATGGCAACACCAACCACCCCGGAATGATGGCATCATTAAGATTGGAGAAGATGTCTGAGATCATGGAGTCCAACCATTAACCCAGCAAGGCCAGGTACTCCTCTAAACCATGTCCTGAATTGCTGTGTCCCTCTTGTCTTGTTTCTGGGTGTTTTAGTCTCTGAAATGTGCAGAGAACACATTCCTGCCTTCACACTGAGGAAGATTTTCAAGCTCTCGACCTGTAAGCAGTTATTTAGCCAGTTCAATTAACCTGAGAGGCTCTGTAGGCCCTCCATGGTGAGAGAAGAGGCAGTGGCACCTCCTGAGGACAATTCAGCACACCAAAATTAGGCTCCTGCTCTGTAACACCCCCTGGAAATCATCACCTGCTGCATGAGGTGCTGTAAACTAGCCAGGATGGACATTGCTGCATTGGTTACCCTGAGATGTCACCTCATCCTTGTCCACACCCTGAAATCCATGGGTTGGATCAACAAGTCAATCAAAAACACCCTTCAGGAAGGTAGCAGGGATACCCCAGTGCTGTAAGACACACATGAGCCTGGGAAATGCCGCTTGGGCATTAGGAGATGGCTCCTACAGAGGGCCTGGAGTGACATCCCAGGAGAAGCAGCTGGGACAGGAATCCCAGTGGACTCTGAGCAGCCTCTGGCGTGGTGACCCAGAGTGGAGGCTGATGCTGCTCCTCCCTGTCCTCTGTCCCCTGTTCCCAGATAAACAGAGCCCAGTGATAAGGTCACCATTTGTGAAAGGGGTGGGGACTCCGCAGCCTCACCAAGCCTGCTCAGTTCCCCATCACCTCAATTTTCCACCCTGGCTGGCATCTCCTGACCCAGGAGCCCTGCAGGGTGACAGGGTGAGGCCCTGGCTTTTGCCCCAGGCCAGACCAGGCTGGAGGATGGGGTGGGTGACTTTCAGCCTCCCCACACCAGGAAGGAAGGATGGATTTTTTTGCGCGTCACGTCCTGAGGAGTTTTTGGCCCTGGGTCCAGTCTTGTTGGCCTCGGGTCAAGGAGGAGGAGCCAGGAGCTCAAGGAATTTGAAAAAAGGCAGAAGGCACCATGCCAGAGGTGGGATCTGGGGCATTTTTACCTGCTTTTGGGTTCTTTGCCTGACTGATGAAATCTCAGAAGGTGAAGGTGACAGGATTACAACCCCTTTCTTGTCAGGGCAGTTTTCACCTGTTCATGACAGTAAAATAGAAAGGACATTTTTATTATCCGGCATTTTTAGACATGCAAAGTTTGGGGGTTTTTGTAGCTGTCAAAGGATGAAGCACATCTTTTGGGATTGAACCATTTCATTTCTGAAGCATCACCACAGTCCAACCTCTGCTTTGAGCCTTCAACATTTTCCCCTCCAGACCCAACTGTGCCTGAAATCCCAGATTTCTTTTGGATTAAATCAATCCAAAAGATGCACTATAGCTCACCACGGGTCTGTTTTCTATGGGATCAGATTAAACCCCTTCTGAACCATCTGCAGTGAAGGCATCACATGCTCAAGGCCAATATTTTTGCTGCTTTGTCCTACTCCTACATGGCCACCTCTCCTTCAGCTTTTCCACAAGTTATTGAGTGGGATTTGCCACGTGTCTGTGCAGCAAAGGGACCTGGTAGAGTCCCTGCATGAAAGACAAGCACAAATCAGAATGAACTGATTCCTCATCCCATTCCCTATTTCTGATGGCTCAATGAACAGAGAAAAAGAAATACAAGTAGGAAAAATAAAATTATTGCGAGTTCTGCAGCTCAAACAACCTCCAGCAAACCAGGTATTGAGAGGCAAGAGGGAGAAAAAAAATAACACACAAAGCAATTTGACACTTTTACCTGTAAATAATTATTCATCCAAACTCCAGTGATAAGGACATGACACTCTCCAAGCAGATTAGGACCTCACTGGAGAGGAAAACCCTTCTTGTTCCCCCTCTTCCCATATTGTTCCCAAAGAGTTAACAGCAAAGCAGGTCTGCAATTACCCGGGAATAATGGGGTGTGATTGGGGCACTAAAGAGGTGGAATTGATTTCTTTTTTTTTTCCAGGCTTTCAGCTCTGGAAGCCCCTCCCTGACTTCCTGGTAACTCATGACCAGCAGGGTCAATAGAGCAGAAATCCTTCTAAAGGGCCAATCTGTATTTGAATTATTTAAACAATGTAGTACAGCCAAGTTAAATGGGGCTTATCAAA
>JAWWEX010000182.1:109674053-109699810 GCA_035583215.1 Arremon brunneinucha | reverse complement strand
AATACTAATACTAATACTAATACTAATACTAATACTAATACTAATACTAATACTAATACTAATACTAATACTAATAAATCTTATATAGTATCTATTACATATTATATAGCTGGTATTATTATTATTAATAATAATATTAATATTAATATTATATTTTCTTCAAATTTAAGAGCCAGATAACAAAATTTTGTCAGCTGAGAGAAGTTAAAGACCTTGCCCAGCAGCCCCAAAAGCTGTCTGAGAGTATTTTATTCCCATAAAATTATCAGGTTTGCTTAGGTTTGGGAGCTGAAAATACATCCAGGAAAACAGCTCTTGATTTTCTTATGAATGTGAAAGTAAACAAGAATCCACCTGGGTGTTTTCCTGGCCATTTCTCCTGCTTTACTCAAAAAATTTCTTGGTGTTTCAGGTGACTGGATGTGCATTGGGAAGCTCGGGGGTCCCAGGTGGGATGTAGGGGGTAAATAGTTCACAGGTAATTAATGCACTGACATTTTCACATGACTTATTTGACCTGGAGAGAAAACAAATGTGTTTGCAAGTAAGAAACAAACTGCAAACAGACCCCAAAGGAGCCTAAATTCACCAGATGATGTATGGATGGGTGAGAAATAATTCACCCACATTCAGCTCTGCGGTAAGGATGGAGGGGGAAAGGATTTGTAAGGATTCGTGGATCAAAAATGCATAAATATTCCTTAAGTGAGCCACAAAGGTTTCAGCAGAAAGCCTCAAGTTTAAAACAATTGAGAAAAGAGGGGGAAAAAAGATTAATAACACTGGCTTAAGGACACACATCCTTCACTTACACAGCTACCGTGCTGCCTCTGAGCTAATTAACCCTGTTAATTAATGGGGGTTCAGGTATCAACCCCCTGAGAGTGGATTTTTGTTGGGGTAGGGGATCTTTGCCCACCCTGATCTGAGCTGCCGTGCCCAGGCTGGACCTTCAGCTGGAACGTGCAGCCAGAGCTGGCCAGGAAAACCCAGAGGGAAACATTTCCTGCTGTGAGAGGCTCTCCCATCCAAACTGGAACATTTCAGGAGACGTTGCTGATTTCACTGAGGTTGGGGTTTTTTTGGGTTTTTTTTTTTTAAAGAAAAATAATGAGGGGAAGGAGAGGAAAGTTTTCCTGACTCTGTTCCATCCTTTTTATCAGAAGTTAGGACTATAAGAAGGTGCCTCGCGGCTCAAATCCAGGCCGGTGCTATCTCACTATTTGACATTATTTGTCATTTGGGGAAGAATTTCAAAATGTTTAGATTTCGTTACGGTTCAAAATGAAGCCCCAAACTCAACTTTTCCTCCCCCTCCTCACCAAGCAGTGTTTGCCACCCTTCCCCAGCCACATTTTCAGGGACTGCAGAAATCCCCAAAACGGGTTTTTTTTGGGACAACATCTGAAACGCAACCGGGCGCTGCGTTTGCTCACTCGGATCCAGCCCCAGGCAGCCTCTGCCTCCCCTCCACGGGGGAGTCCTGTCCCTGCCAGCTCTGGACGTCACATCTCCAGCGGGTTCTTGCACCTTGGACGCTTTGCTGAAGGTCAGCGTGGCCAGCAGCCCCTGCTTTCGCACGCCGCCTTCGCCGCGCGATGCTGGGAGGGGACGGGATGGTCACAATATTGGGAAAGCTCAGCCCAAGCAAGAGCAGGGTTTATAAACTCCTGGCCTAGCCCTCAGGCTTGCAAGGTCGCCCCTTATCTGAGTTTGCAGAGGGTTTGCAAAGTGCTGGCGGCCCTCCAAATATGTTTGGGAGTTTTTTTTTTTACTCGAACCTAAGGCTGCCGGACTCCCACGTTTGACATTTTCCAAGTGCCGCGGGACGGAGAGGGAACAATGTGTGATTATGGCAGCTGGCTGGGATCTGCAGAGCTGCTGGCTGAGGCTTTCCTAGAGCCTGAGCAAGTGTGAAGGCTCAGCAGCCCTGCAGGAGCCACCTTCCTCAGGGATGCTGCAGGGTGGGCAAAGCCAGTGCTCACCCCTTGGAAGCCTTTATATTGCAGATGGAATAATGAGGTTTTGCAGAGGAGGGAAATACCTTTATTTCCAGGCATTTATTATTATAACCAGGCATTTATTATAATAAATGCCTGGTTACCTCTATTTTTCCTGCACTGTCGTGAGACCTTGTAAGACCCCATGTGCTGCTCAGCCCCATTTCACAAAGAAATGAGGCAAAAAGTGCCCCCATGGATGATTTGGGGTCCTAAAGGAGCTCATGGACTCAAACCAGGGTTTCTCCAGGTCTACTTTAACCCCTGCATTGACTCTTTTTCCCTTTTGTACCTTAATTAATCCATTAGTAGCAAGGGCTCACCATAATCAAAGAGCTGGATTCACTAATGGATGTGGTCAATATTGCACAGTAATTTAAATGAGCTGAGGTGCCCTAAATCTCAGCTGGGAATATTTGCATTATTTGGGGGAAAAGGAAAGAGAGGAGAACCACACTGAAGACAGACAAAAATACAAACTCACTCGTTGTTTTATTTCCCCTTCTTCTTCCTTTAATCTCGCTGGAAAACTGAGTGTGCAGGACAGGGAGTAAAGGAAAACAAAAGAAAGAGGAAGGAAAACCAAAAAACAAAAGTGAGTGTTTCTCCTTCTTTCTCAAGAAAACAAGTCCAGTAAACTTCTTCCAAAACTGTTTTTCACCCAACAGCTGCCTGCAATGAAAAAAATTTTTTTGGAGGAGGAATGAAAGGAGAGGAATGGCTGGAGAGAAATGGGATGTGCTTAAATACAAATTGCACTGGAAGTGCAAAGGGGGTTATTAGTCAGATAGGGAGGATTATTCTACATCTCAACCACCTCCACAACCACGCGTGCAAGCTCTGCATGAAATGTTGCCTTAATCATCCTGGTCAAAGTCCTTTGGCTACAAGCAAGGCCTTGTTGTACTGGGGATTAACAGCGGGGAGAAATAATAAGGGATTCTATATATACAAATTTCTGGCTTTGGTTGGAAACCCCAGGGTCAGAGCAAAGCTCTGATTTCAAACAACTGTATTTTGAGTGATCCTGTTTATCCCAAGTGTCTTCTGAGGCTTTGACTCTGAGCTATTAATACAAAATAAATAATTTTCGCACGAGCTGTTTTTACCTCCCTTGCCAGAAAAACGAAGCAGAAGCGACACGTGTGAACAGCACAGAGGCAGAGGTGGGGCCTTGGGCTTCTGGGATTTTTTTTTTGGCTGCTGGATGACACACAGAGCACTGCTGGCTGAGGATGCTGAGGAAGACCATCAGCCAGCCCAGTTAAAGATGCTTCTGCAGCACACATGGGATGTTGGGGGGTTCCCAAGGTGCTTAATGGCATTTTAACTGCTGCTGTTTGAGGGAGGGTCTGACCTGACCCTCTGTGTGCAGTGTGTGAGCCCAGATGATGCAGATATGCTGGTACAATACCTGGGGATGTTGCAGATGCATTCACAGGACTGCCTGTCTGTGGGGCTCAGTGAAAATGTGGGTTTTTGGGAAACAGCATCCCTCGAAGACTCTCATTACCTGTGGTGTGGGACCCATCCAGGCTGGTGGAATGCACTTGGACCCACTTGGGCAGGGAGCAAGAGGTCAGGAGATAAAGGCAGGAGCAAATCCCTGCTCAGCTGTGCTCCCAGCAGATGCCAGGGATGAGCTGTATTTGCACACCTGGGGCTGAGCCCCTCCCGTGCCAATGGCTGTGCAATCACTGCCCACTTCCCTTTTCCAGCTGCTTCCCTGCTCCCCTTTTTGCAAATTGATGTCATGAGCTCACCAGGTCTCTGCACCTTGGTGCAGGATTTTGGGTCTGGTGATGGAGTGAAATGGGAGGGAAGCTCAAATGGTGCCAGGCAACGAGGGTCTCAGGGACATGAAATAATCCTGCAAAGCCTCTGCAGAGGCCACTTGACTTCCTGAGGTGTACCTGAAGGGCAGTCTCCTGCTGTTGTTCTCCAAAAAACACTTTAAAGTCTTTACCACTTTGAATGAAGGGGCTTCATGAGGGTTTAGGGGTTCAGAAGTGAGGGTGGGCTTGGAGGCACCAACGAGGCAAGGAGAAGGCAGCTGGTGAAGGTACCAACTCATTGCCTTTCAAAATCCCAGCCCTCAGGAAGAAATTCTTCTCTGTGAAGGTGGTGAGGCCCTGGCACAGGGTGCCCAGAGAAGCTGTGGCTGCCCCTGGATCCCTGGAAGTGTCCAAAGCCAGGCTGGATGGGGTTTGGAGCAACCTGGGATAGTGGAAGTTGTCCCTGCCCATAGCAGGGGTCTGAAACTTGGTGACCATTAAGTCCCTCTCAACCCAAACCATTCTGTAATTCTGTGATTTACCCCTGTCCATGTCAGGAATTCAAATCAGCCTGGGAAAAGAGGGAATCCCTGCTCCCACCATGGCCCCTCCACCCAAATAAGGCCCAGATCTCTCCCATCCCTGCTGGATGTGGATCAGGCAGGGATGCAGCTGACCCTGGGGTGTTTTCCATGTTTAGACTCACTCAGGTACAAGGAAAGACCTTCAAAGCTGCTGCCCCAAGGACCTGGAGTGCAAGGCTCCCCCAGGGCAGGCGGGGGACGTGGCTGCTGCAGGGACTGGGGAGGGACTGCTGGAGTCTGGGAGTCTGCAGGGAGAGCAGGCAGCTGGAAAAGTGCCTGACATTCATGTCTGGGGCCTGGCATTCGTGTCTGGGGCCTGGCATTCATGTCTGGGGCCTGGCATTCGTGTCTGGGGCCTGGCACTCATGTCTGGGGCCTGGCATTCATGTCTGGGGCCTGGCACTCATGTCTGGGCCCTGTCCCTCTGGTGCTGGGTTTGAAGGATCCATTGAGCTCTGGACTGATCAACAGAGAAAATTGTTAATTATCAGGTTATAGAAATTAAATTATCAGGTTATAGAAAAATATATTTTTTTTTTAAGCTGTAAGGTCTCCAAGACAGGATTGTGTCCCACAGTGGTGTAAAATCTCTGTTAAACTACTGGGATGCAGAAGCACACAAGGCTTTAGATACCCAAGTGCTTCTTAGGGGAAAAAAATTGAAGATAAGGATTTAAATGCATCCATGTTGATTCTGGTTCTGGATATCCATTGCTTGTAATCTTCTATATTATTTTATATTCTTATATATAAATATAAGAATATTTACAGATAAATCTATTACATTTAATATATTTATTATATTTACATGTTATATAAATATAAATAATTGTATACTAAATACTATATACTATATAATATGTATTATATGTAATATATAATATATTATATATTAACATATTCTTATATATGAATATAAGAATTCTTACAGATAAGTCTATTACCTTTATAAATCACTGCAAGATCAACTCCATCTCATCTTTTTCCACCAATACCTCTTTCCAGTTTGGAGGAAGGAAGTGTGAGCACAGTTCATCACTGTCACAAGTCACACATTTCAGTTTTCCATGTTTGGAACTATAAATATAAATAAGAATATAAATATAAATATAAGAATATAATCTTTTATATTCTTACATATAAATCTATTGTATTTATAAAGATCAACTCCATCTCACCTTTTTCCACCAATATCTTTCCAGTTTGGAGGAAGAAAGTGTGAGCACAGTTCATCACTGTCACAAGTTATTACACATTTCAGTTTTCCATGTTTGGCAAAGTCAGGGCTCAGCTTAACCTTAGTGCAAAGCACCAGATTGATTTCATTGTCACCCCTGAAGATCCCAGTTATCATGTTAATAAAGCCTGGATCTCAAACAGCACCTGGACACACAATAATGTAACTAAATACCAATAAAATAATGTGGATCCTGCCCATCATTCCTGACACAGCTCAGGATTTCCAAAGGAAAATTAGGAATAACCCAAATCTGGGGTCCCACCAGCGCCCAGGCAGGAGAGCAGAGGGGTCAGCTGCCTTTCCATGAGCCACAGGTATCCATTTATCCATTAACAACCAGCTCCTGGGCTCCTCTGAGTGTGCTCAGCCTGACTTGGTTTTATTGGCATCACCCATCTCCCAGTAAATGTGATAAGAGGGGCTGATTAGCCATGGCCATCAGACTGGGCTCAGTACAAGTCTCCAGCTGGGCTGTCCTGGCCACATGTGCTCCCCATGCCACGCTCCCAGGCCCAGGAGGCTCCAATGAAGATTGTCCCTGGACCTCACTGTTTACTTTTAGGCCAGCATCAGAATTAAGACCAATTTAGCTGCCCCTTCTTTTCCTTTTGTTTCCTCTCCCGGCTCAGTCTAAACATGCATCTTCAGAAAGAGACTTTTTTATTGCCAGGACAACGTGTGATAAGGAAAGATCATCTGTCTGCAAGAAAATGACTTCTGTGGCGTTCAGAAAGTGGTCCCAAGGGGCTGATTCCAGCCCAGGAACAGCCCCTGGGGGACATTAAGGAATTACAACCCTCACGATAAGGCACTTTTCTTTTATAGTTTTTTATTTCATAGCAATAGTCACAGCTTAAAGATAAGGGCAACATACATTTTGTTTAACTAGGCTCTTGTTCCTTGGTGTGGGGCTCAGAGTGAGCTGGCATCCATCAAACTCTTTTGTGATTTACATGAATACCTGATTCTCCTGATAAGGGAAAGTGTAAGTCAACACAGTTCTGTTGTAATTGGGTGTTACCTGTGCAGATACTGAGCTGCTATCTCAGCTCACAGCCAGCTCCACTTTACCTTTCCTTGCTAGGTGCACAGGGAATGCCTCCTGCTTCTGCACTGGCCCCAGGTGCTGCAAGAAGCTGCCCTGGGTGCTTTCAGTCTCATCCACAGGATGCTGGGGATGCTAAAAGTCCACGAGCATTCAAACAGTGACCAGAAAAAATCACAGAATTAAAATCCCCATTTAAACCCTAAATCCCCATTTCTGGTTCAGCACAACCCTTGGCACCTCTGTGCGTGTTCTACCAAAGATGTGCTACCAGATTCTTATTTTTCTGATACAATTGTTTATCTTAGTGAGCAATATTTCATGTTTATAGTACAAAATAAATATTCATAAAGTTTGTATGACTGCAGCAATCTCTGCCCCTTGGCATACCAGGAGTCCTGTGCAGTAGATAATAGAGATACTAAGACAAGTCAAATCTTGAGAAGTTTAAAATCAAACAAAAATCAAAACAGAAACAGATCCCAATAAAGGATTTGATGACTTCCATAAACCAGGACTTCTCAGAGGAGAGACTGTAGCTCCTGGTACCTTTAATTAATGTCAGTACCCCAGGAGAAAACTGCTTTACTTCTAAAAGCACCTGGACTTGTGTAAAAAGAATAACTTGAAACAAGAAAACAAGGAAAGACACAAACAGCCTAAATTCTCCCACCTAAAGCCTCTGAGGGCCAGAGGATTGAAGAAATTAAATGTAAATCACAAATCAAACCCACTCATTTTGGATAAGGAATGACCCAGAGGCCGCCCAGGGTTTCCTTTCTGCCTGACATCTTCAGGAGAGCTGAACTCAGGAACCTGAAATGGAGAAACAGAGGGGAATTTGGCCAGGTTTTAATACCAGCCTGCCATAGTTCTGATCTCCCTGGCCTAAGTGGCACAAAACTGCAGGGCTCTCTCAGCAGCTGCTGGTGGAGGGGTCGGGAGACCACACCCAGTGAGATACACACTGAGAAAACCTCAAGGGATATGGATGTGGGATATGGGAATGGATATTTGGATATATGTCCCTCCTCAAATCCAAAAATTAATTGGAGTAACTTGCCAGCTCTGAGTTGGGATGATACAGGAACACCCAAAGGTTTTTTATTAAACCAAATTATCCTCTTGATGTGGCATCATCTCCTTGCCATGAATGGGCTGCTCATGGCAGATCTCCCAAAACCCCAGGGATATTCCCTGTGCTGATCCTTCATGGCAGATCTCCCAAATCCCAGGGATATTCCTTGTGCTGTGCAGGATTTTATGGCAGTACTGAGAAAGGCAGATGTGTAGATATGCATTTATATAAAATGCATATTTAATATGTTAATAAGCAGGTTTAGGAGGCCATTTCCTGGCTTAGTCTAATTCTCCTATTAGATGTTTCCCTTCACATTCACCTTCCTGGCAGATGTCCCCAAACCCCAGTGACATCCCTGTGCCAATCCTACACCGCTGCCCACGTGGAAGGAATGCTGTTTTCTGCCAGCAAACACCCAAGGCTGGATAAATGAGAGCAGAGGCAGAGCCGATTTAACCTTCTTCTTCCCTGACGTGGCATCCAGGACTCCAAAAAGAGTCAGACTCAAAGCCTGATCCCACCTCAGGTTTCCCAAAAGCTTCTGCTCAGTGCAAAGCCTTGATGGTACCTCCTCATTTGGGATGTGCATCACTTAAAACCCCATTCTGGCCACACATGGAGCTCAAAATGGGTTGGGTGGGCACCTCTGGGCAAGGGGAGATCATGACTCTGTTGGATTCAGGTGCCCTTGGAGGCTGGGAATATTTGAAACTGGGAGAGACCTGGAAAAATGTTTCAGCCCATGTGGTTGAAAAGGCTGTGTTGGCTTGGGTTTATGAGTTTAAAAGAATTTCTCAGCCACTTTGCTAAGAGCAGGGTTTTATGGTGGTTCTGAGAGAGGCAGATGTGCAGATATGTATTTATATAAAATGCTGACTGTGCCAGCACAGGAGAGCCCAGGTTTAAGAGGCAATTTCCTGGCTTAGTGTAATTCTCCTATTAGATGTTTTCCTTCACACTAAGTGAAATTCTGACTGAATTAAAGACCCCTTTTTCCTCTTATCTGCTGCTGCTCTTATCTAGCTCTGAGGAAAGGCTGGGAGCAGAGACAGCCTGGGCTTGCCATTTTACAGCTCTCCTTCCCACTTTTCCCCTGGGCTCACATCAAATGCCTGGAAGATTTGTTAAAAACCAGCCTGTTATGCTCAACACAGCCATACAAAGGGAACAGCAATGGAAAAGCCACAAAGTAGGTCCATTTCCTGAATATATATATATTTTTTTTTCCTAGGGGAATCTCCCAAAATCTCCTACAAACCCCAGTGAAATTGTCTCCCTGGAGCAGGGACCATCCTTTTATTAAAAAATCCAGGTATATTGACTTGCGTGAGTCTCCAAGGGTGTCATGAAAAGGGAAATAGTGAAAAAAACCAAATCCTGCTCATTATTTATTGTCACTGCTCCTTTCTGGGTCCTGAGCCAGGTCAGTACAACCAGCAGGAACCAAGACACCTCAGCCCCATCCCTGACTCCACCCTGACTCACTGCTTAGCCCTGGGCAAGTCCCTTCACTTATTTCCATAAAATCAGAAAATAATTTGGATTGGGAGGGACTTTTTAAAGGTTTTACCTCTTACTCAGCAAAGTCTCTGCCTTGATTATGGAGTTTGTCAGTTTTAAGGGAGCAGGATTTTTTGGTGCAGCACCAAACTGCTTCCAGCTGATCCTCCTCATGCCATGGTGAAGCAACGCTTGTTCTTAACTAAGAGCCATCTTTTGTCCTTGGATTTTTATCCAGACTCTTGTCCCACTGTTATTGAGTTTAATCCAGTTTTTCTCTAAGTCCTCCCTTGTCCCAAGCCTCTGCCACCCTCTGTGTTTGAGTGCCCCACACTTTGCACTGGAGTTGGCTCTGCCAAGAGCTGCACTTCTCACTCAGCCCAGCTTTATCAGCGCCACATTTCCATGATATGACATCTCTGTTCCCTAAATTCCCAACACACTTCCAGGCACAGAGGTGTTTAGAGCCCTTGAAACCAAATTAGCCACTCTCCATTTTACTCACATGCAGGTTTTTTATATTTATCCCAAATTCGGGGCTCTGGCAGCCCAACTCCCTGCAACATCCTGCTGTCTCTGGCAACATCAAACTAAAAACACCCTCAAAATTGGTCATTTCTCAGTGGATTTGGACATCCTTCCAGGAAGGGCCCTGCTCTATGGCCAGCTGGGAATTGCAGCAATCTTTGGAAGAGAAGGATCTGGGGAGAGCTCAGAGCCCCTTCCAGGGTCTAAAGAGGCTCCAGGAGAGCTGGAGAGGGACTTGAGACAAGGGATGGAGGGACAGGACACAGGGAATGGAGTGATTGGATATTCTGCTTGTCCTCCCAGCTTCTTCCCTCACCTCCTGGCAAATTTTAGGAAAATATCCTGCTTTGATTCCCCCCCCATTATAAAACTCAAGAGAAATCTGCTTCCCCTGAGACTGCGGTGAAAAGGGATGTACAGCATGATGAAATGATGGCTCCTGCATGGACATGCCTCTTCTCACTTGGAACAGATACGGATCTGGCCCAAAAATTCCACAAAATAAAAGGTCTGAATATCTTTAATACACTGGTCTGATTTAAAAAGAAACAGAAACCTGGAGTAAAAAAGCAGGTGGGTTTTATCACCTCTTTCATTATATAATTTGGCTGGAATGTCCTTCTCTTTCAAGATGAATGAACCTTCTTGCTGACAGCAGCTCCCTTACTTTCTGCTTGCAAACCAAAATTGATGGGATTTTAGGGGGTTTTCTGCTAGGAAAAAATAAAACACCTTCCTCATTGGAAAGGGTGTTCTCCTGTGGTTATGATAAGCTCTGGAAAACCAGAATACCCTTCTGGGGAAGTTACACCATTTAGAGTAGAATAATGGAATGGATTGGGCTGGAAAAGAGCTTAAAGACCATTTTGTTCTAATGTCCTGCCATGGGCAGGGACATCTTCCACACTTCCACCTTCCAGGTTGCTCAGAGCTTCACCCAAAATGGCCTTGAGCACTTCCAGGGATGGGGCATCCACAGCCCAAGACATTTCTGGTGTCTACTGCTCCAGGTTGGGATAGCCAGTCCCTATAAACTGGGCCATGAAAAGGACAGTTTTAGGGGTCCTGGGATCAGGTGAGCATCCCTGCAGCTACACCAGGGCTTGGACCTCTTCAAAGTTCAGATGGATCAGATTTTGGGCACTTTGGTCAGTGCCAGCCAAATGTGCATGAGCCTCATGTTGGATCATCACGAGCATCATCTCAGTGACAGCTGAGCAGGGATAAACCTCTGGACTCCTGGTATTTGCTTAGTAAAGTTCTTTTTTTAGCAGGAAATTTGTGGCTTAACCCCTACACAAATACCCTTCCAAGAACAGGTATGAGGGCTCAAAGTCCTCCATCCAGCACAGCATAAACTAGAGATCTTCAGAACTTTCCTGAACAACCTTAGATTCTTTAATTAGAAAATAAAATTTTCATTTCTTCTACTTCATCACATGGGCTTGAATAAAAAATACAGAAGCCAGTTACATATTTTCTTTAGACAAGGCTTATCCCAGACAGCTGGAGCCTGGACTTTGCTTCTTCCCATCCTGTGGATGATGAAGGTTTTTTCTTGCTCCAGCAATAGCCTGTGCTTACTAGAAGCCACCTCTGCACTTCAAGGGCTCTGCCAAGAGGACAGGAAATTAATGAAGTTTAAATGAAGAGCTGCTCCCTCTTCCAGCCGTTTGATCCTTTCTTTTGATTCAGTAAAACCCCGGCAGAGGACTCCTGATCTAATCACGGGAGCTTGCACTTGGTGATCCAATTACTGCCAAGTCTCTGGACATTTGTTTCTCCTCTGATGAGAACATTTGAAGGTGTGAACTTTTCAGGGGCTGTCTCCGGCTCTGGGATCTCATTTGGGAAAGGCAGGAATAAAATGCTGTGATTTTCTGCAGATTTGAGCTGTCTTCAGCCAGTCTGTGAGCCCTGATAGCCAGTGCTTATTTCTGCTCTTACCTGCAGGTCTCCACCCCTCTGCCAAGCCTGGCTTGAATGAATCAGTCAATGCAAATCTCATCTGGAGGGACCTGCAGCCAGCACATTCACCCAACCTCATTTTTAAAGGGGAGGCTACAGACAGATAACACAGAGATTCTTTTCCAACAGCCCTTCTCCAGCCCAGATGTGCACAAAATTACAAGCAGTGGCCATAAACTAAAACACAAGAAATTCCACCTCAACATGAGGAAGAAATTCTTCATGTTGAGGGTGGGAGAGCATGGAAACAGCTGCCCGGGGAGGGTGTGGACTCTCCCTCTCTGGACACATTCGTGTGTCACCTAATCCAGGTGACCCTGCCCTGGCTGGGTGTTGGACTAATGATCTCCAGAGGTCCCTTCCAACTCTAAAAATTCTGTGATTCTGTGGAAGCTGGGCTGAGAACTGATGATTTCACTTCGTGAGAGAGTGCAGGACTTCTGCTCTGCCCACTGATTTCCCACCACTGTTGCCCAAACACCCTCACGTTGCACACTCAGTCTTTCATGTCCGAAGGTTGCCGCAGTCGCCGATCCCACCACGTAGGGGAAAGAGGCTCCCAGGGTCTGCCCTGTGAGATAACATCACCCCAGAGACTCCCAGAGCCCTTCTTGAGGTGCCACTGCCCAGTGTTTGCTCATGTCCTGCATTGTCCCCAGCCCTGATAACTCCTCTGGTCAAGGCTATCAACTCATCAGCGCAGCGGCATCAGCCCCCCATGCTTGGACACCAAACCCTCTCTGCTGATAGACTTATCCCTAATCCCATTCAGGACCTTTTGATCAACGGATAAATCTCTGTTTGTGTGGCCAAATCCCTCCTGCCTTGTCTGTGGGCGGGGTGTGGGGATGAATGTCCTCAATGTCCCCCTGGACTCGTGCCACCCCAGATCCTGACGATGTGGAGAGCACGTCGCAGTCAAGGCTTAACCCCACAAGGCTTTTTTACCTTTATTTGAGCAGATGGACAGCTGAGGTCCCAAAAAGGGTGATGTGGCCTCTGCAGAATCCCAGGACAATTTAAAATTGGGCTGGGGATTCCCAAAGTTTAAGGACATCCTTCTCTTCCAACAGCACCGCACCAGCTCAGGGCGTTTTTGTGCTGGCAGCTGAACACAGAAGCCTTGGCCAGAGACACTTTTCCATCTAAATTCCCAATATCTTTTTAAAGATGTGACCATTTGCTAAGCTTTATTTGCCCAGCAACCCTCTTCCAGTCAGTGGAGAAGAGATAAGGACATATGAGGAGACCTTGATCAGATCAGGACTCACCTGACAGGACAACAATGGGGTGGAAAAGAAGAAAGAACAAAAGAGGAAAAATAAAAGCTCTGGATGATACAGACTCAAAGAGAGGCCAAATCAGAAGGGAAGAGTTCTCCCCTAAATAATTATCTTTTATTTCTTTCACAAATGTCAGTATAAGGCATTTGGCCTCCAGCATCAAACCAGCAGCAGAGAGAAAAAAATTAGAGAAGGGGGAAAGAGAAATCAGAGAAAAAAAAGAAAAGAGAAAAATAGAAAAAAATCTATATACATTTTCCTTCCTTTTTTTTAACCCAAAATGAAATTGGCTCAGAATCAAAAAAAAAAAAAATCCCATCACCAACAGAAGATGTTTTCACCACAGGGTCAATATTGGTGGTCAACTACAAGGGAAGGAAACAAATAGAATTTCACAAAAGGTTCTGCCCTTGAGGCCCAGCTGGATCCTCTTCAGATGCTTCCCAGTGGTGTCCAATTCATTGTCAGTAAGTGGTGGAGAGGGACAATCCTTGGAGGTGTCCAAGGAATGACTGGATGTGGCACTCAGTGCTCTGGGCTGGTGACAAGGTGGGGATCAGCCACAGGTTGGACTCGATGGTCTTGGAGGTCTTTTCCAACCTCAGTGATTCTGTGATTCCATGATCCTCTGGTGTGAACTCATGGCATCGTAACTCCCACCACTTCTGATCTGGGGATGAAACCCCAAGGACAGGCAAAGGGCAGGAAATGATGCACGCCCAGATGAGGCCCAAAGATGTTCTTCACACAACCAACCCCTGGGAAATGGAGGATTCTGGGGTGTCATCAAAAAATCCCTGTAATTTAATCCAAATGGGATATGAAATGTGGCAATCAAAGAACCACAGAGCCATGAAATCATAGAATGGTCTGGGTTGGAAGGGACCTCAAAATTCATCCAGTCCCATCCCAGCCATGGGCAGGGACACCTTCCAGTGTCCCAGGCTGCTCCTGTCCAACCTGGCCTTGGACACCTCCAGGGAGCAAATCCACTGTTCTTCTGAAGAGATCCTTGCCTACAACCTCATGGAACAATGTGACCCCTCTGTGATGCTGGGATTTGCTCAAAGAAGAGGTGAGTACAAGAAACATCTGCAAGGAGTGATGGTAAAAACAGGAATTTGAGGCCAAAATAAAAAAAAAAAAAACATTGGGGACTTTTTATATACCCTGGTATTTGTGGTAGAGAGCTGTGATTTTCATATTTTTAATTTTCCATGTAAGAGGAAAAGTGAGGAAGAAAAAGTTAAACACAAACAGCTCCGTTGTTTTTTGGCTTTTTATTTTTTTCCCTTTGTGTATTTTGGTTTTGCTTGAAATTATATAAAATGTAACAACTTTTTCCCCTGCTGTGGTTTTCCCACTGCACACTGTGAACAGTCAAGGCTTTTTTAAGGCTGAATTCTGGAAATGTTCTTTATTCTCTATACAAACCACCCTCCCCCAAAACAACAAGGAGAAGAATTCAGATTTTTTTCATCTATAATTAGTAAAATTATAAGAAACATTTAAACTTCTTGCTTAGACCAGTTCAAGCCCAGCTTTTCTTTTTATTGAGTTGAAACAGCAATCCATCCAGAAAGGCCTTAGAATTTTCTTAAAACAAGCAAACCAACCAAAACCAAACAAAAAAAGCCTAAAGTGACAGTAAAATTTAATTAAATTAAAAAGAAAATTTTTAAAAACCCAGCTATTACATTTCGGAGCTTTGTCCAGACACAAATGACAAATATTGAACATTGCAGTTTGCTGGTTTTGTATTTCCACCTCTTCCAGATGGAACACAAATAACATTTTCTTTTCTTGATTTTGGGAGTATTTTCCACTAAGAACAAACAAACAAAAACCCCAAAAAACAAAATAAAACAAAAAAAAAAATAAAGCAAAAAAAATGGTGTTCCTTAATGAGTTCTACTTCTTTCATGTGTGCTTTCCTTGAGTGACCATTACACATGCAGTTTTACCACAGACCAGAAAGAAAGGTGTTAAAAATGATGCATTATTTTTATTTCATTGTCAGAAAAAGACAGTTCATCAAGACCAGATATTTTGGGAAGGAGCCCTATGTGAGTTGCCTGCAACCATTTATCCATGCTGGTTTAGGTATCTTTGGGTGTTAACAACTGGAATATGCTCCAGTTCCTGTGGTGTCCTGCTGGAATTACAGTGAGATTTCACAGCTGTTCTGCCAAAAATCCATAATCCAGTGAAAAGACATGGGACTAAGTGCTCTGGGAGAGACAGGTCCTGTTCTGGATCTGCTGTCCCCACAAGGCCTTTAATCCCCCTTCCCTTGGCTTCTCAGATAATAGACCCACCCTGCAGTGCTGTTGGGAGGCTTCAGGTGGTAATCTCTATAAAGTGCCATGGGATCTTTTGGAAAAGAGAAAAGAAAAAGAAAATGAGAAAAAAAGCAGGATCCAGCCTGATTTTGGTGTCACACAGCAAGGAGTGACTCCCAGGGAGATACAAATGATCTGTAAGTTCCCTTCCAACCCAAACCATTCTGTGATTCCATGGTTTTGTGGCATAGACAAGCTCAGGATCAGGATCAGTTCTCACTGCAGGGCCCAGCAGCCACCCTTCATTTATCTCCTGGCTGCCAGTGAGGGTGACACTGCAGGGATATTTCTCCAGCCCATAGAAAGAGCTGTCCCTCTGGGATGTCTTTGCCTTTCTGCACTGAACCAAATCTGCTTTGTCCACCTTGGCCCTGGTGGGTAGGACAGGATGGAGCTGAGCCCAGGCTGCTCTGTCACACAAACCAAAAGCCAATTTTTGGAGAAGAGAATTCTCTGGGGAGATCTTAGAACACCTTCCAGGGCCTAAAGGGGCTCCAAGTCCCACTCCAGGAGAGCCGGAGAGGGACTTGGGACAAGGGATGGAGGGAGAGGACACAGGGAATGGCTTCCCACTGCCAGAGGGCAGGAATAGATGGGATATTGGGAAGGAATTCTTGGCTGTGAGCATGGAAAGGACCTGGCACAGGTTGCAGAGAAGCTGTGGCTGCCCCTGGATCCCTGGAAGTGTCCAAGGCCAGGCTGGATGGAGTTTAGAGCACCCTGGGAGAGTGGAAGGTGTCCCTGCCCATGGCCAGGGTGTGGAACTGGATGATTTTTAAGGTTCCTCCCAGCCCAAACCTTTCCATTATTCCCTGATTCTGTACAAAAGCCAGAACTACACATTCAAGCCCAGAATTCTCCTGTCTCTGTCTGGTTTGGTGGGAATTTTGTTCATTTCAACTAAAACCCTCCAAAACTTAAACCATTGTTTGGGATTCCACCTCTTTCCTGCTGCACTCCAAGTCTTGGGAATCACATCATTCCTGACTTGTCCACTGCATGAAAACTCAGAGGTGCATCAGCTACCCAACAAATACCACAGTTTATTAATAATATCAACACTGCAATAATGATCTAAGAACGAGGGATAATTACACATAAATTTGGCAACATGCCTGAGTATTCTTTCCCCTTGCACTGCACTGGAGTTTTGCCTGCTGTTATTATCATTTTCTGATAAAATAAACTTTCATGTCATTGTGCCTTTTACAATGACAGCCTGTGGTGTATTTTCTTGCTTTTCCCCATGGATGACAAAATGCCACTTTCACCCAGGGTTTTCCATCCAGGACAGCATTCTTTGGTGGGTGTGAAACTCCAGGATGGGTCCAAAAGCCAAAGGCAGACTGGATTTCAGCAGATTTAAGGGAGCATCAACTCTGCTTCTCTCTGTGCATCAAAAATACTACACCAGTGATATTTTTCTTTACAAACCCAAAAGAGGAGAAGAAGCAGGATATTCCTGATGGTAGAAGGAAACTGGGATCTTTATTTGTGCAGCCATAAGAATCCCAGTGGCATAGTCTGAACTCCTGCTGCCCTGAGTGATGCTGGGGAGGGCTGCAATGTTCACTTGGCTGGAGAACAGCAGTGCAAGGGGGATTTTGGTGGGATATTTCTGGAAAATTGGGTGGATGTTAATTAGGAAATGAAAAAAATCCCATGTTGCTGCCTCAGCTCCAGAAATTGTTGTGTGGATGACATGGAAATTAAGATTTGGCAGCACTTAATAGAACCATGGAATTGTTTAGGTAGGAAATTCCCTCTAAGACCACTGAGTCCAACCATTGCCCCAAAACTGCCGAGGCCACCACTGAACCCTGTCCCGGAGTTCCACACCCACACACCTTTTAAATCCCTCCAGGGATGGAGATGCCACCACTGTCCTGGGCAGCTGTGCCAGGGCTGGACAGCCCTTTGGGTCCTCCTTGCCTTTGCAAAGTTGAGGAGATCTGGGAGAGGCTGAGCTCCAGCCCAGTGTCAATGTTCAGGGAATTCATCTTCTCAGGGAACTCAACATTTTGCAAATCTAGGTGAAGAGAGGAAGATTCCCAGAAATTCCCATCTGTCCGCCTTGCTGGGAGATATTGCCAACCTCAGATCACAAATTCACCCTGCACCAGGAAGTTTTTTCCTTTTTTGGAAAAGACCAGACATTTTTCCCACCTTTTATTTCAAACTTTCCTTTTTAAAATTGTCAATATTTTGAGGTTTTTTGACTGGCATCTTGTCCAAGGTCAAACCATCCTCCTGCATTACCCCTCAGTCCCTCCAGCACTGCCTGCTTGTCTTTTGCTCATGTGAGTACATTTCACATGGATTTGGGCTTGGAAATCCAGTGCTTGGACTTTTTGGCATGAAAAACTATTTTGGCTTTGTGGCTTTACTTTTATTGGAAATCTACCTCTTTTATTTTTGCTTTCCTCTCCAGAATAAGAGGATCAATTCAACCACTGCGCAATTCAACCATCGGTGCAGAGAGAGAAACAATTTTTTCAGCACAGAAAGAACTCAGCCACAAAACTTCTGTACTGATCCTGAGGGCACAAGATGTGGGTCAGGACTGGCTTTTTTGGGTTTTTTCATCTTTTTTTTTTTCCATCACCACATCCAACCCAACCAACGGGATGCGCGATGCTCGGAGGGAGCTCTGGGGCATCGGAGGGAGCGCAGGGGCATCGGAGGGAGCTCAGGGGCATTGGAGGGAGCTCGGGGGCATTGGAAGGAGCTCAGGGGCATCGGGCTCCGGCCCTGCAGCCCTTCCCTTCCCTTCCTCTCCCTTCCCCTCCCGGCGGCGCTGCCCGGGGCAGTGACCCCAGCGCCGGGGAGTCTGGAGCGGAGCCGGCGGCCGCCGCTCGCCGCCGTCAGCCCACACCTCATCAATAGGGGCTGACAGCCCCGGCCCCGCCGCCCCGACGGCACCGCCGCCGGCACGGCACGGCTTGGCACGGCCCGGAGCAGGGAGAGCCCCCAAGGTGGGGCTGGAGGCAGCGCCATGCAGCCGGGGTGTATCTGGGGAGAGGAGTCGGGGTGCAGAACCTCACGGGGGTCAGGATGCGGTAACTCCATAGGATTATCCAGGGACCCCGGCATTCCCACCATGGGTCTGGGATAGACGCAGCATCATTGCGAGGGGCTACGAACATCCCAGTGGGGCTGGAAGGGGGGTACAGGGGTGTAGGGGACCCCACAGTGACAGGTAAGGGCACTCAGTGAGTGGTACAAGCAAGGAGGAAGGTAAGACACGCTGGTGAGAGAGATACAGACACGTGGATAAATAGATGGATGAATAAATTGATGTTCTGGTGAAATAGATGGGTACAAAACAGCAAATAAGACATAGGAATGAGTAGGGAGTTACAGAGATTATAGATATATGGATAGATGATGGATATAGGGATATATGGATAGATGAATAAACGGATATATAGATAGATTAGGGATAAATGGATATATGGACAAATGATGGATATAGAGATATATTGATGAATGATGGATATAGGGATATATGGATAGATTAGGGATATAGGGATATATGGACTGATGATGGATATAAGGATATACAGATAAATGATGGATAAATTGATATATGGATAGATTAGGGATAAATGGATATATGGATAGATTAGGGATATAGGGATATATGGATAGATTAGGGATATAGGGATGGATAGATGATGGATAAATTAATGTATGGATAGATGATGGATATATGGATATATGGATAAATTATGGATATAGGCATATATATGCATAGATGATGGATATAGGGATATATACATAAATTATGGATAAATGGATATATGGATAGATAATGGTAAATGGATATATGGACAGACGATGGACATAGAGATATATTGATAAATGATGGATATAGGGATATAGATAAATGATGGATAAATGGATTTATGCTAGATGAAGGGTGGTGATGCTGGCTGGGGTTCCACATTCCCAGGGCTCCATCCCAGGCACTTCCAGGCACAGCACCTTCCCCGTCTGACTCGCGAGCCTTTTCCAGCCTCCCCAAGGATGGGAAGGGGTTTTCCATCACCGCTGCTGCTCCTGGCAGACTCGCGGGGCTCCGCCAGTGCCAGTCAGCCCCCGGCAGCCGGGATGTCACAGCAGGTGCGCTCGGCACGGGCGGTTTCGCTGTCACCGCGGCAAAGGGCGGGCGGTGACAATGATGACAGCAGAACCACACGTGTGCTGCGAGTGGGCGACACAGCCCGGATGGTGACGCTCCCCCTTGGTCCCCAGAGGGTTTCCCGCCACCGCAGGCGATGTTTCCCCGCTCGCCCCCGTGCTGGTGGCCCCGGGGGATCCCCCATCCACGGCTGACGTGTGTCGCAGATGCTACGCAGACTTTTGTCACAGCGCCGTGGCACAGCCCCTGTGTCCCCCCGGGGAAGGGCCCTCTGAGCTGGGCTTTCACGTCTCGCCACCAATCCAGAGAATCCCAGACCGGGAAATTCAAAGCCCTGACGTTTTAGGCTCAATTCACTCGATTTTGGCGGTAAAGCTGACAGGAATGCAGCGCTGCATTTTCAGTGTTCTCTGGGACACATCTGTGCCCCCAATGCACACACAGTGGCACAGACACGCAGGGCACCACATGTCCTGTGCTTCCCGTTTCCTAGAGATCCCAGTTTCTTAAAAACCCCCATTCCAGTGGATTTTGGATTTTGCCTGTCCCCCAATTTCCGCGGCAATGACTCATTTCTCAGCCTCTCTCCTCCCGCTGCATCAGAGCACGGATCGCTGCTCCACGCATCTCTGCATCCCAGGGATTTGTCCCTGAGGAAGTCACTTGTACTTATTACTTATTTCTACTGGAGGTAAAAAAAGGGGGAAAAATATAGGAAAAAGCAATAATGTAGTATAGAGGGTAGAGGGGGTGGTCAGAAAGGATTTAGAATTTCCCCCGAAGCTCCGCTGAGCCGTGATGATGCTCGGCCACCCCCCTGCGAAGGGCAGCACCTGGCCTTTGGGATGGGGGAGGAGGAGGCGGGGGGTTGGTGGCATTTTGGGACCGCTGCCGTCCCGTAAACAGAGTCACGTTTGTTTGGGAAAATGTCTCAGGAAGGCGCGACAAGAGCTTTGGTTCAGGGGTGTCCCTCTGTGCGGGGCTGTCCCTCTGTCCTTCCAGCCGTGCTCTCCACAGCGTCCCGTGGGTTTTCCTTGCTTTTGGGCGTCCTAGAGGTGTCTGCGGGCAGGGGGGCGCAGAGGGGTCCCAGAGTGGGGACTCCAAGGCTTCCCAGAGAGGAGGGTCCAGGATTTGTCCCCCACGAGGGTGAGGGATCCAACCATCCTCCTGCACAGCTCCAGGAGGATTTGCGCTCGGGATTTCCCCCTTTTTGCTGGATCTGGAGAGGGCTGGAGGGGCAGCACCCCCCAGTCCATCCCCAGACGGGTGGGAAGGGGGCGGGAGGAGGCGATGCCGTCCCGAGACGTCTCCTGGCTCGCAGGGAGCCTCGTCCCCCACTCCCGGCCATTCCCCACTCCCAAACCATCCCGGTCCTGCTGCTCAGCCCCAAAAAATCGGGGGTGCAGCCGTGCCTTGCCCCCCCTTTCCCTTCCAAATGGCAGCGGCTGCTCTAACACAAGGCAGGGACAGCCTAGAGACACCCACAGATAGATACCTATGGATAGATACCTATAGATACCCATAGATAGATACCCATAGATACCTATAGATAGATACCTATAGATACCTATGGATAAATACCTATAGATACCCATAGATAAATACCTATAGCTGATGCATACCGCCCGCAGATGCCACCCAGCCGCAGGCACGGGATTTTTTGGAGCCGATTTTCCCCCTCTCCGCTGTTCTGGGGTGGCCGATCCCCTCTCCCAGAGTCTGTAACTCTCAGATTCTCCCCAGCCCCCTCCTCCAGACCCTTCCCGGCTGAAGGAATAAATAAAAGAATTAACGTAGTACTAATAAAAACTCCAAATAATCCCAAATGCCCAATAAGCAGCAGCCGCCCCCATTTATCCATTTTGCTCTGCTAAAATCACATTCCCCCCGCTGTTTTTTCCCCCTATTTTTAACCACTTTTCTTAATGATTGTTTTAAAAATTCAACTTTTAGCACAGATAAAAATTTCAATTCACTTGTTCCCCTCTTCCCCTCCACCCCCCACCCCCCTCCAATTCCTAAAGGATTTTTGAGTGATTTTTTTTCTTTTTTTTGCTTTTTGGAGGGGAAATTTGGGGTTTTTTCTCCCATGCATCAACAGCGGGAGCTTTAACTCTAAAACCACTGCGGAACTAAGTTCGATACGGGGAAGTTAATAAAGCAAAACAAAATAACCCTAAAAAATAGGCATCGTATAGATTTTTTTCCTGTCCGTGGCAGATCTGGAGGCTGGAAAGGAGAGAGGCAAGGCCAAAGTTTGCTCCCCTGGGTTATTTTCACGCAGATTTCGTTAATTGCAAGGTAAAAAATAAAAGCTCTACCGCGTGCAGAACAAAGTTTAGGGTTTGGTTTAGGGTGTTTTTTGTTTTTTTTTTGTCGCTGTCCTTTGCTGTGTCCCATCTGCTTTTTCCGGGAGAAATTGTGTCCTAAATCCTGTTGGGTCACGCCAGGCTGGGCTCGGTGCAGTTCCTCACCTCTCCGAATTTCGGGATGAGCGTTCCCGCGATTCCCGGCTCCGCAGACCGATAATTCCCCGAAAAAAAGAAAGAGGCTGGATCCGGCCACACGCACCGAAACAATCCACGGGAATTGCTTCTGTACCTTTTTTCCCGCAAGCAGCAAAGCCAAAACGGGTCCTCGAAATCTTCTCTGCTCCTGATATTGCTGCTTTGCTGCTTGGGCGGGTTAAATCAGTTTAAATTGCATTTTTGATTTTTGTGACTTTTTAATTTTTTTTTTATTTCTTTTTAGTAAGGAAAGCTGCTTTTCTGTAGGAATTCAACGAATCTTTAGGAAATCGCTGCTTTGGGAGAGAAAACCGTCAGGCATTTTGCAAACGAAGGAAAGATGAGTGTCCCGAACCCGGCACATCTGGATAGGCAGCTGCTTCGGAGAACGGATATCAAGAGACATCAATATATTTAATTCTCTTTTCTTTCCCTGTGTGCTGCTAGTCCCGTGTTCATAAGCGCATTTTTATATATACCTATATCCATACATATTTTTAAATATACGCGTTTACATGTTTATGTATTATATGCGAATTATTAAACATTATACTTTATATGTTATATGTCTATTTTTATAATTTTCATAATTTACATACATATAAAAACAATACCACAGGGCGTTATAAATTATAAACAATAAATTATTTCGGTAAGACAGTACATCTATGTTTGCATGTAACACACTTTCCTGTGAATTAGAACATACATTAAGTCCCGTTTATACTTAATTTTTCTATCGATCTGTATAAAATCACACACCTTTTATTAATTACATATTTTCCCCCGTGTGCTGAAATTACAAATATACATAGAGACACCGTTGCTGATGTACTTCTGTGCCTATAATTTTATTTCTATACGGGACTATAAATATTTTCATCCCGGTATTTGGGGTTACCTCCAACTGCGTTTTCCCACTTTTGGGGATTTGGGGAGCCCCCGTGCCCCCTGGGTATTGCAGAATAACGTGAGGGCAGAGGATGAGGGGATCCCACATTCCCGGGGGGATGTGGGATTCATTCCCGACCCTGGAGCATCCCCCTAAGTGCTCTCCTCACCCTTCCATAAATCGATTTCCCCATCTCCTCTTCCCCCATATCCCGTGTCTTTTATACGGAGATGTGAAATTTTAATTCAATATTTTTATTTCCAAGCACCAAAATCCGCTGACATCTCCCCTCCCTTCCCACAGACTTAGGGTAGGATCCCCAAATTTCCACGGGAAGCTCCAGAGTGTGGGAAATGTTAATGGTGTGAGAATTATTCCCGGGAAACGGGGCAATGGGACCCCCGGAATGTCTGGAGAGAATCCAGGGCGAAATGAGCCCCTGGGGAGGGGGGGCTGTGGATGTGGGGCTGAACCCCACATGGGATTGGGACCCCAAATTGCAGAGGGGTGCAGCACCCCCGCTGCTCTTCATCATTAACCTTAAACCCATCAGAGCATGGAGGGACAGGAAAGGGGTGTCCAGTTTGGGAGGAGCACCCCAAAACTGGCTGGGACAGAGAGGAGAGCAGCTGCCACCTCCTCACTCTATAATTTGGGATCGCGATTTGGGGCAGAAGCACGGAAAAATCTCCCTTGAGCAATATCGCCAAAGAAAGGGGCTGACTCCAGCGGGATTTGGGAGCTGGGAGGTGTGTGTACCCCTCAGAAAATCCCCGATTTTTTCTGTGAATCAGGCCCGAGCATCCCTGGGGACGCGAGCCTGCCCAGCTGATGGGGCCATGCCCATAGGGCTGGTTTGATTTTTTTATTACATTTTATTCCTTTTTTACTGTTTTTCCCCCCCTCTCCTCCGCAGCCACGAAACCTGGCGCCCGGCTGATGGTGCAACAGATACCGGCCACCCCCCTCACCCCCCCGCTCCCTCCCATCGCCGCCCACTTCCACGTGACGTGGGAAAACCAGTCAGCGAGGGGCACTGGGCAGCCTGGCCATACTGGGGAGCCTGCAGGGGGGCAGCGCTGCCCCCAGTCCCCCCAAAGGAACAGGAGCCGGGCATCTCTGAGCCCTCTGCCTGCCCCACAGCCAGGGGAGGGGGTTCCTGCCCCACGGCCTCGCCCCCTCCACCCCTGTGCCCCCCCAGCACCGAAGGTGGGTAGCGCTTCCCTGTCCCCTCCGCGCTCCTCTTCCTCGCTGTCACGCCGGGACCCCGGCGAGCTCCCCGAAAGTTTCCTCCTATTGTCTCCTCGCGCTTGAAAAGTGACTCGATTTTGCTAATTTTTTTTTAAATTAATTTATTTATTATCACCACTACTGTTTGTAAACTCGCTCCTTGTTCCCCTCCTGTGAATCCTTGCTCCTCCTTAGGGAATCCTGTGGAAAAGCTCCATCCTAGGCTGGTTACACGCCAACCATTCCCTGGGGGTCAGGGGGACACAAATCTCCCTTAAAGCCCCTTTTTCCCGGCTCGATTCCATCCTTACCCCTTCCCAGCGCTGCCTCCGGCTCCTCTCCCTTTCCTCGGCCGCCTGCCCGTCTCCCGCTGTCCTCCCAGGGTATCAGCCCTTATCTGCTGGTTATCTCCTCTGCTGCTAAATTCAGCCCAGTGGAGGGGTTCAGCCGGGGGAATCTGTTGGTTAAACCTAAAGCAGTCCCAGGAGCCAACTCTCCGGCCATAATTCTGCCCCCTCCGTGCCCCATCCACCTCTTCTCCCGGTGTGAGGTGGTTTTCATGGAATCCCACAATTCCAGAATGGTTTGGGTTGGAAAATACCTAAAGGCTCATCCAGTTCCGACCCCCCTGCCCTGGGCAGGGACATTTTCCACCAGATTGGGTTGTTCCAAGCCCTGTCCAAGAGGCTCCCTCCATGATTTGTAGAGAATTTCACATCTCAACTCATCTCACCCCCCTCCCCGGACCCTCCTTGGGGAAGGGATTTCACCCTGACCCCTTTCCACAAGTGAGTTTTGGGGTCTTGCTCTTTCAAGCCATGCACAAGGCCCCAGTGGCATCCCAAGGCCCAAACTCACTCCAAATTCCCCCAAATTTCCCCAAATTTCGAAACCAACCCAACATGAGGTAAAGCACCCCTCTTCCCCACCCTGTCCCGCGACTCTGGGATGTTCCTCCCCACCCAGACCTACAGCATTCCCAGTCCCCAATGGGTCACCCCGCTGTGCTTCCAGCTTCTCCCAGTTCCCAACACGGGAAAAATGGGGGAGAGGGATAGAAAACACCTGGAAGAGGGAGTTGGGGTCTGCTCCCCGCTTTGGGCAGCACTAATGGGGCTGCAGTGGGTAATGTCCCCCCTCTCCTTTAAGCCCCCTCGGTCCCGTCTGGCCGGGCTTTAGGGGGTGCGGACACGCGTGGGGCAGCCGCGCGGTGGGAGGGTCGATCCATCCTTCCCCCTTTCCCTCTTTCCCCCCTACTTTTCCCTAATTTAACTCCCCCCACACCCCCCAGCCCTCCCGCCGCCCACATCAAACGCCGGCCCCGGGGGCCATTAACAACTTAAAGCACCGATCGTACCTGCGGGACAAAGGTTTTTGCTGCGGGCCAGAGGAGAGAGCATCGCTGTCTCTCACCTTCCCGCCTGTGTCCCCCTTCCTTTCACCTCCCCCCCACTTCTCTAACCTCCTTATCTCCCCGCCCGGGGGGGTCCCGGCCCGGCCGCCGCCGCATCCCGCATCCCGCATCCCGGCAGCATCTCCCCCTGCTCCCCCGGGGGTGTTGGAAGGGGAGGGCGGGAGGGGAGGGAGGCGGAGACTGAGCGAGGGTTTTAAACAGCCCGGCCTGATGGTGGAGGGCGG
>JAWWEX010000182.1:109625116-109674043 GCA_035583215.1 Arremon brunneinucha | reverse complement strand
TTTCTCATGCTCTTTCACATTCCCTGAATTCATGTGTATGGCTTTGTGTGTGCTGGGGGGTGGGGGGGCGGGAGGTGATGGATGGAGCCCGCTGGGAGCAGCTAAATCCAGGCGGGAGCTAAATTTCCCCTCCGGAGGGACCCGGACTTCTTGCTCGGGGTCTGCAAGAGGCGGCGGGACCTGCTGAAGGTGGGGAAGGTGGGCGGTGGGGAAGAGAGAGGTGGGGAGGGGGGGGTCGGAGGAGGAAAAAAAATCGCATCGCTTGGTGGTGTTTTGGTTTTGGCTGGAAGGCTTGCGCGCCCACGCGGGACCGCTCCGGGGGAAAAAAAAAGTGGAGCCGAGGGTTTTCCAGGCGCTCCCCATCGCTCTGGATCGCGGCTGGGCTTTGGGGAGGCCCCGCACGAGATGTACCAGAGCTTAGCCATGGCAGCCAACCCCGGGCCTCCGGCGTACGAGGGGGCAGGCGGCTTCATGCACAGCGCGGCCGCAGCGTCCCCCGTCTATGTGCCCACCACGAGGGTCACCTCCATGCTCCCCAGCCTGCCCTACCTGCAGAGCAGCGCCTCTTCCCAGCAAGGCAGCCCCGTCCACTCCAGCCACTCCATCTGGACTCAACCCGGAGCCGAAAGCGCCGCTTACAACCCTGGATCTTCTCACCCTCCCGTGTCACCTCGGTTCTCCTTCTCCACCAGCACCCCCATCCCGGCCACCTCTTCCCGGGAAGCGGCGGCGGCTTACAGCAGCTCCTTGAACCTTTCTGCTAACGGGAGGGAGCAGTACGGCAGGGGCTTCGGCAGCTCCTATTCCAGCCCCTACCCGGCCTACATGAGCCCCGACATGGCCACGACCTGGACTTCGTCGCCCTTTGACAGCCCCATGCTGCACAACCTGCAGAGCCGAGGGACGCCCGCGGCCGCCCGCCACGCCAACATCGGTGAGCACGGGGCTGGGAGATGGGAGGGGAGGTTTCACCCCGTTATCCCCCCCAAGATTTTGGGGCACGCACCCCGCTGTGCGTAGGTTTTGGTTTTTGGAGGGAGGAATTCGGGGTATTGGTACTGTCTGAGTGGTCTCTCTGTCCGGAAAATATCGGGATCCTTATTCTTAATTATTCTGCAAAATCACCGTTGCAAAACATCCTTAAAGTTACCAAAAAATAAAGGAAATTTAGGGCAGGCCCGGAGCGGCAAGGAGTGATGAGCCGAGCTCTGGAGCGAGGGCCTGCTGGCTCGAATAGCTCAGAGGGAATTTAGGGGCTCTGATGGGGATAATTTGAATTATCCCCACGATGTTCCATGGACACGTAGGCAGCCCCTTCCTGAGCGGGCTTTAGGTGTTAAACTGGGAGCATGAGAAAGCAAAGTTGGGTCCATGAATTCCAAATCTTCCCTTCGGGCTGTTTTACGTTCTGGTCTTTTAAAAAATTCTTTTGGAAAGGTCGGGCTACAAAAAGGGAGAGCAGAGAGAAATTTAGAGCTGAGGTGGGAGAGATGATGGGGAAGGATTAAAAGAAATGCATCCACATTTATAATGGTGCTTTTCGGGAAAATCAGGCACATCTGAACAACGAAATCTTGGTATTTCAGAGTCTCCTTACCCCAAAAAACCTCACTCTGATTTCTTGCGCCGAGTTCTGTCTCGGAGCCTTTCATTTCATTAAATTCCTCTGGCTCCTACAAAGAAGAATTGGTCCAAATGGCTTAAAATACTGCTTTTATATTTCGCGAGGTGGAAGAGGGATAAAAGGAGAGAGAAATGCAGGCACATCTTTGCATGGTGGTTTCATAAACCCTTTTTTCCTTCCCGCCTCCTCTCCATGAAGGTATTTCTGTCGGCTTTGGGGTCGGGGTTAACAAAGAAAACACCTCAAATTTGTCTGCAGATCTATTTTGCGATTGTGTTCTCTGACCCGAATTTTGGAGGGTGATTTTTCCATCGTGTCCAGAGGGATTTGCGTTGTCTTTAGCATTATTTTAAGACGTTAAAAGAAGGAAAGTTGGGCATCGGTGGAGGCTTGGCCTTGCCAACATCTTGTGCTTTTCTTTAGGTGCTAGAATATTTCTCAAAACGAGGAACAGATTAAGGATAAAATTTTAGCCAATCAGGCAATGTTTTTTTGGAAGCCATGAGAAGGCAGATCGTAGAGGAAAAAAATCAGGATTAATTAAACAGTCAAATATTAATTGAACATCAATAAGCACATACGAATATTTGTATTTTACCATGGTGCCATCTCTTCCTTGGGGAAAAATAAATCACCTTTTTTGAGATTTCAGAAGGGCTCTTAATAATAAAAATATCCTAAACCCAAAATAATGCAAATGAAGAATTGCAGTTGCAGAAACACCCATCAGCTTTAAAAGCGCAAGGGGATTTGGGGGTTTTGAGCGTGGTGGTTTGTGCTGCAGCTCCGCATTTTGACGGCAAAAAAATTGCGTTTTAAATAGCACCGAGAAGAAGGGATGAGTTGAGCCAGTGCAGAAAATGGTTTTTAATGAAAAGGAAAGAGCCGGGACTGACTCGGGTGCCGGATTCTCGGCAGCGCGGCCGAACCCGCGGGATTCATTAGCATGGGGCTAATTACGCCTCTGCCTTGGATATGGAAAAGCGTTCGAATTTTAAACCAAAAGTGCTTGGGTTTTGGTAAAAAAAAAAAAAATAAAATAAAATGAACTGCCTGAGAGCTGGTGAGTTTTAAATGGATTTTTGGAAGGCAGCTCCTCCGGGAAGGAGTTTTAGGTCCAGCCCTGCCCCGTTCCCACTTCTCCCGCCCCGAGTCGGGACGCGGCCGCTGCCGGGTCCCTCCCTGAAGCCGAGCGATGCTTTGGGCATCGAGGGGGTTGAGTAAAGCATGTAGAGGCTGGCTGTGGGGTTCTGAGCTGGGAAAGGGTATTATTTTCATGATTTTAAGGGTAAAAAAACCTGGAAAACTGAAGGCACTGAAAGATGTAGTGGGGAGGACACCGCTGTGGATTATTCCCATCACAGACCCACTTTAATTCCACATCCGAGACGGGTCAGCACCTGAGAAATCCCTGGAACGGTGGAGTTGACTCCTTCTTTGCCTTTTCTTAGGGCTAAAAGTAATTTTATTCTCTGCACAGCGAGGAATCTCAAGGTGGAAACGCAATCCTTTTAAATGTGTGAAATATAAATATTTTCAGCGCTCTCATTTTCTTTTCCAGAGAACACCCACCACCTTCAAGTAGCGCTAAATGCAGAGCACCCCTGGGGTCATTAAAATTTTAATTACTACGATTTTTTAAAAATAAAGATCAAGTATAGGCAGCTATAGCTGAATATGCAGACAGGAATTCCCTGTCTATATAATTGGGCATGACGTTTTCCTCCCTGTTTTATATAAATATATCCCTGTAACAATAAAGCAACACACAGAGAAAAGAAGATTAGCGAGAACGTATTCGAAGAAAATAACATTAAAAGAAATACAAATCTTCTTGTTTTTCCCTAAACTGAGGAATTTTTGCCTGGGTTAAACCGTGGTATGAAGCACTGGGAAGGATGGGTAAAACGCACGGGCCCGTTTGGCAAACTTTCCCTGGTGTGAGTTCAAAATGCCAAATTTGGGCTTTTCAGGGTAAGTTTGGTGACTGATTTCATTACCCTGAAGAGCAGGATCAGACCCTGCGGTCGAGGCAGTGAACTTGCCCCAGGCATTGCCTGGGATGGAGTTACTGCGAATTCCCGACTTAATGAGCCATGAAAAGGACAAGCTGCAGAATCCCCTCTCAAAAGACTTCCCCGACAGCACCAAAAATCTCTTGAAATCACTCCCAAAATTACCCTAGATGGGCACTTTGGCTCTTGCCCCTTCCCCGGGCGGAGGGGAGCGGGGATGGAGGGCGGCACGGAGATCCGAGCGCATCCACCCCGCAGCTCCTCGCTGCCTCCTGGATCTTTCCAGGCTGGGGAAGGACGCTCCGATCCCAGATTTAATTTTGCTCACAGCGGGGATTTTACTTGCGCTGTGGCATCGCGGAGGTATTGCTGTGATTGGAATTAAATCGGGGCTGCGGGCATTCCTGGTGGGTGCTTTTTGGGTTTTTGGGGGTTTTTTTTTGGCCAAATCGAAGCCAGGGCTCCTCAAACAGGCGCTGCTGGAACACAGCAGCAGCATCTGGGAAGATCAAAGCCTGGAGCAGACACTGGGTTGGAAAATGTCCTTTCTGCTGCTGGTGGGGGAGAGATTGGGAACCAGATCTTAAGCTTCCCCACAGGGATGCTAAGAGATCGGCCCTGTCGCATCCCGGGGCTGACATTTCCAGTGATTCATTGGCATTTGTTACAACCCTCTGCCCCTACAAGCAGCCCCTGACCTTCCCAACGCACCAAGGGACAAGGTGCCTGGTCCCTGTGGGGTGGCAGGGGATGAGAGGGGAGTCCCAGCATCGTCCTGTCCCTGATCCTGGAGGGATGGGACCTTAGGACGCAGGGATGGGGTCATAGGACGGAGGGATGTGAGTGTAGGACGGCAGAAAAGGCGGCGGGACAGTGGGAAGGGGCTGTAGGATATCGGGATGGGGCTATGGGACACCGAGAAGGGGCTGTAGGGCATCGGGAAGGGCTGTAGGATATCGGAAAGGGGTTGTAGGACATCAGGATGGGGCTGTAGGACATCGGGAAGGGGCTGTAGGATATCGGGATGGGGCTGCAGGACATCGGGAAGGGCTATAGTATATCGGGAAGGGGCTGTAGGATATCGGGATGGGGCTGTAGGATATCGGGATGGGGCTGTAGGATATCGGGAAGGGGTTGTAGGACATCGGGATGGGGCTGCTGGACGTGCCTGCCTTTCCTGCATCCCCCGTTTCGCAAGCGGCCGCATTTCTCACCCCAGCCCCGCCGGCGGGGAAGGTTCGCCCAGGGCTTTGTTCCCCCGCTCCGGGTCTGAATCCACCTTCTGCTCTCCGTCCTAATTCAATTGTCACCCGTCAGTCTGGGATTTGGGATGAAACCCACAGAATGAGGGTTTCTAATCTCTGAGAAAGATCAAGCTTGAGCATACAAATGTTTATTCCCCCCTCCAAGCCCCCAAAATTCTCCCCCCAGTAGAATTTAAATTTCAAATAAAAGAGTGATAATAATAAACATAACACCATCACGGGCACTCTGTCACCTCTATTAATAATTCAATTATTTACTTAAAATTGCACTGGACTACCAAGTGCAGCTTATGTTGCACAGAACAGCCATGGGGCAGTATACAATATAAAAGTTCACAAATTTTTGTAGAGCAGTAAAACTTAAGGCAGTGGACGGTGGTGCTTAATCTAAGACTTTATTAAACCAGGATTAATTATTTTTTCACCCATCCATGTGCATTTCTTTGTCCCTGTAACAATAACAGCAATATTTTTTCTTTAAGAGACAACTTATATTTTGCTCTCTACATATTTTTTTTTTTTTGCCAGAAATTTTAAGGGAAAGAGGCAAAATTCTTGAAAACAGACAAGGGTTTATCAGGCAGAGTATTCCAAAGGAAACCAGGCCCAATCCTGACACCTCTGTGCTCTTCTGATGATGGGAAACCCTTGGCTTGGCCGGCAGAAAGGGGCTCCCCAAAACTGGTTCTGCCAAATACAGAGAGGTATTTTGAAAGGGCAAACCATTTCTCTCTGAAAACTTAATGATGTATGAAAAAAAACCACCAACAAAGCGCCTAATATAAAATAAAATTCCAAACTGGGTTAAAAAATGACTTTTTATGTGCCTGAAGGTTGGCAGCCTGTTGTTTCTGAGGGAGGATATTAAGATAAAGGTGCAATTTCAAACTAAATTAAATTTTAAAAAATTGATTGTGTTGTCCCAAAACCTTCAGAAGTTTTGTTTCTCATCGATGCGGGGCTCTGGGCTGAAACTTTTGCTCCTTGAGCCCTGTGGAGCTTTGCAAGCATACGGAAAAAAAGGAATGCAAATATATCAACTTTGAGAGGTTTTATTCCCAAATCTGCCCACCAGCCCAGTGTGTCCTTCCCTCTCTGCAATTTCCTTATTGGAAAGGAGGTGCAGAAATGGGATTTTCGGGGATCTCCCCCTGCTCGGTGACGCTCCTGGGGATTCACGGGGCAGAGGAAGCCGAAATCTTGGGTTCTTCAAGGCTTTTGCAACTGAACTGTAAAAAACTTAATAAAGAGTCTGTTTCCCCTTTGGGGCTCAAAACCAGGGAGGAATCTACCTCAAGAGCTCAGTCCATAGGCTAAGGAAAGAAAGTTTTGCAGATGCTGGGAGGGAAAGGCAGAAATGCAGATTTTTGCTGCGCCAGCCGCACGTTTTGGGGACGTGGGATCCCGAAAAATGCGATTACGCTGCCAAAACCCTTTGGTTGTAATGGCCAGGTTGAGTTGCTAGAGGTCTGAGTTGCTTTGGAGTGGGGAATGTGTGTAATTATGCCTGCGGGATTGCAAAAAGGGAGATGGGAATATCTGGAAATGCCAAATATTCACCTTGCCGGCGGGTCGGAATCCGCGCTGCCGTCTGGCAGGAAGGTGTAAATTCGCCTTTGGTGTGCGAGTGAGAAACGCTGCTTAAATAACCAGGGAAATAGGTGAGAATTTGCTCTGACCTTCCAAATTAACCCAAATTATAGAAGCAAATTTCATTATAAGGTTGGATTGAGGATTTTTTTTCATTTTAAGAAAAACTGGTCTTTCTCCTTCATGGCACAGAACTCTTGCAGCTGTCTGCGATCACATCCCACATTATGGCAAAATATGAAAGCTTCTCCTGCTTTTCCAAGGCTTCCCCACATCATCGGTCACGGTGACCGGGCCTGAGCTGTAAATACATCTGTAATGACAAATTAAACCCAATTATCTGCCAGGCCTGAGCACTGAGGTCTTCCCACACACGGGTGCTTGCACTTGCGTGACAGCGCTCGAAAATAACCCCAGCACCGTTGGCACGAGGGGCATTAAAGGCTCTTTTGAAAACGCCCATGTTTTCAAACCTACTCCAAAATATCAGAGTTTTTTCCATTTTTTTCCCTTTCCCCCGCTTTTTTATCCTTTTTTCTAGGAGCTCCTTGCTGCAGGGTGCGTTGAGTTTGCAGCATTCCCCGTGCTCTTGCACCTTTCTAAACGCTCGCGGCGCTCGGCGGCGATTTCTTTTTCAATACGATAAGCTCGGGCTGGATTTTCTCATCCCCCAAAAAAAGAACTGGCCGGTGCTGGGTGTGCTCCAAAAGAAGAGCCAGGCAGAGATTTTCCAAGTTGGATGCAGATCTGACCCCGTCGTCAGCGCTGAAATGTTTCAGCTTTGGGGTTTTGGCAAGACCTGGGTTTTAAAGCCAAATTTGGGGCAGCGTCAACTGGAAGCGAAAATAATTATTTCTTTTCCAAGAAGTGCCCAGTGATTAATTTTTTTCTCAATTATTTGCTGGCACAGAGGGGTTTTTTTGCTTAATGAGGTGGATACCTAATTGTAGAATGAAGTCTTTGTTTGGGGGGAGTAAGTTGGGTATTTCCAATCTCTTTTTGCTTTCTCTGTCTTTTTAAGGCCAAACCTGCTCAGGTTTTAAGATCAGCCATCCCCTAAAAAAACAGAAAAAACAGTGACAAAATAAAAAACAACCTCAAAATTACCCACATTCCTTGCTCAGAGCTGAAGCCATCCCTGAATTAAAGCACAGGGCATTTCACTGGGAGCTGGTGCAGGACCAGGCCCATGCAAATAGATTCCATAGGGAAGAAAGTCAGCCCACTGCAAATTACATGGGAATTTACATGTGTTCTCAGGGACGTGAAACCCCAAAATCCAGAGGGACCTTCCCTTCTTTCCTGAGAAGTGGCGACTTGGTTTATACGCTGCAGCATGAAGGAATTCAGGATGTTTTTTTAATTATTTTTAGTCACCCCTAAAGCTTGTGAGACCCTTATCGGAGCCAGCTGGGCTCGAACCACTCACACCAGACTTGGGAGCGACTCAGAAATTAATTTTGTTTGTGAAAAAGGAAAAGAACTAACTCCTGGAAAGCCAAAAATTAATAATTTTTCCAGCAGAGGTGGAGTGAGGGCAGCCGGATGAGGGATCCCGCAGGGCTGATCTCCTGTCTCCACCAGGGACTGGTACTGGATTGCTTCTGAATCTGGGATGACAAAATCGCTGCCTGGAAATGCTTCCTCCTAATCCCTGGGAATTAAGTTGGTGTCTGCGGGGAGAGCACTTCAGGAGAGGTCCCGTGGTGGGATGGATGCTGCTCACTGTTCCTGCTCTCCTTCCCAGAGCTCAGCCCTTTGCTGCTGGACAATGCTTCCAGCATGGTGCATTTACAGGGAGCTGGGATGGGGCTTGGTTCCCACTTCCATCAGACTCTCCCAAAAGGTTAAAACCCAAATTTGGGGACAGAGCTGAAGCAGGGAGGGAGAATGAGGCCACACCAGTCCCTCCAGGCAAGGTTTTGCCAATTCTTCCTGGTTTTTCCACATGGAGCTCCCTGTGTTCATAATATTTAAGCAAATTCCAAGCTGTCCTCTGACCTCGAGGGCCTCCTGTGGCTCTGCAAACACCTCCAGACAGTTCAGGAGACATCTCCCTCTTGCTGGACTCCCAGTTTCCCACCCCTGGCTGTTGCCAGCCCTTGTGCTATGGTGCACCTCAATTTTCCTTCAAGCTCCAGCTTCCGGAGTCCTGTTATCATATGTTAGTCTCTGCTCTTTCAGAAAGGGAAAGAAAAGCTTTCCTGGGCAAGGGAGAGGCTGGAAAACTCTGATTCCTTCATGCTGAAATCCTAGACGAGGCAAAAAAAAAACAAAAAAGAAAACCCAATCCAATATTTATTATTCAAACTCCTATGACTTTCCAAGCCAGACTCTTGGATTTGCAAGCCAAGGAGCCACTGTTATTCAACAACCAGGGCTCACAGTGCTGGAGCTGTAAAAAAAAATAAATCAGTGAGGCCCTGAGCCCCAGACATCAGGACTCCTCCAAATGACGTGTGGTCCCAGATGTCTGAGATTATTTTGGGAAGGGAGTGCTGGCCTCAGGGGCTGCCTGCCTGGGGGGCTGGCTGCTGGGAAGGACTCTGGGTTGGGACATGCCTGGGTGGTGTGGAGCACGAGAGGGGCAGCTGCTTTGGGGGTGGGATGTCTCTTCCTCACACTCCCCTGGGCTGGGATGATGCTCTGGATGCTGGGTATGACTTTTCCCATGTTTCAGTCCTTCATTATTTCTCTGGGACAGATGAGTGATGCTGTAATTTATCCTGCCTCTCTGGATATGAAGATCTGGGCTTGAGGGTCTTTTCATTTTCCAAAATAAGTAGGACCACAAGCAGGAGGGGGATTTCACCCTGTTCCCTTTGCCTTGAGCCAGGGAAGGGTCTCACTCTTGCCTGCTCTCCCCGAGCACTTCTATTCCCAAACCCACATCCCAGTCAGGCTCTGGCACCTCCCTCCACACAAATCAATAACAACGGGTGAGCAGGTTAATTATAATCACAGAATAAACGCCGCGGTCTCAAAGTTCACCCAACTCCAGCAGCATTTCAAAACGAGCGGACGGCGCCAAGAAACTTTCATTGATTCCTCTGGGGCAGGTGTGGGAGTTTGAACCTGTCCCCAGGCTGATCTTGATTCGAGGCTACTCAATTTTCCTCCTTATCTCGACTTTCGCCTATCTTATAATGCCTGTTATTTTAGATAAAAAGTCCAATCAATTGAGTTAGAAAAACTGCAAGTTATATGTGGCCCTGATAAGTTCGGTACCTGCCGTTTTATTGGCCTGGGCTGCGAAGTGACCTTTGCAGATGCTTTATCATCCCCTCCTCCCGCCCCGCTCGGGGGCTGAGTTGACTTAACATCCAGAATAACTAATAAAAGAGGAAAAGAGAAGGGCCAAGGGTTAGACAAACTCACTGTCCCCTCTAACGTGATGAGCCCTAGTAAACACCTTTTTGTTTGTCCCTGGCTGGAGTCCCGCTGGGAGGCTGGGATCTGGCCTGGCTTGTGCTGGTGCAGCTCCTCTGAGTGGGATTTATCAGTGGAATAGCTCTGAACTGGAGGCAGAGCCAGTGTCTAAATCAGTGAAATTAGAACAAAACTGGAACAGGGGTTTGGAGTTTGGATGTGTCAGTATTTGTTGGTGCTGTTGTGCTCTGGGAGGGATTGGATATGTGGAGCAGTCCTACATATTCCATATATTCCTGCACATGGTATAGACGTGTTTTATATTTATAAAGTGAGGTGTTTTAATATATCGTATCTGTTTTACACATATAAAATTAGTTTTTTAAAATATACATGTGTGCATTTGTGCACATATATATAAATATATATTCACACACTATTCTATATAGTTAAGTTCTATATGGTCACAGAATAATAATAATTTTAATAGCAAAATCAGAAAGAATTGATTGAAGATTATTCCTAACTTGCTACAATGGCATTCTCAAGGACATCCCAGGCATCCCTGCCTAAGGAAGAGGGCCTGGAACTAAATGATGTTTAAGATCCTTTCCAACCCAAACCATTCTGTGATTCTAGGGCATGCTATGTGTAAATATACAAATATATATGTTTATATATATGTGTACCACATGCCCACAAATATAATAACAATAATACAATTGTATTATTGCATTTCTAAAAGAAAGATTTTGCCTGTTTGCTTTAGATAAATGCCTATCCTTCTGATCTGGGGAAAAAAAACCAAACACCACAAACGTGGAGTTTCTGGAGTTGTAGGACTGTAGGAATGCACGTTTTAAGATCCCTAGCAGGACAACCAACTCAGCAGCGGCTGAGGGCATGTGGATGAGGCTTCGGAATGCCCAAGGATGGACATTCCCCCATCTCCTAATGAAAACCCAACAGACCATAATCTTCAGTCACTGGTGAAGAATCATCTTGGGGTTGTCCTGTGCAGAGGCAGGGTTTGGACTCAATGTTCCCTGTGGACCCCTTCTAGCTCAGGACATTCTGTGATTCTGTGGTAATTGTTAGCCCCTGGCATGGTCCAAGGACAGACCATCTCAGCCTGAGCCCAGCCTCTCCTGGTGCAGCTCCTGGAAGGAATTTGGGTGTGACTGGGGTTTCAGAACATTTGAACATGGCCAGACTCTGCTGGCTGGGCTTAGAGTCAGGCATCACCACCTCCCCAGTGGCTGGCCCTGGCTCACTGGTGTTACCCTGCAGCCATAAGGCCAATTCCCATGGCTCAGCCATGGAGCAGCAGCTTGGCAGGACTCCACAGCACACCTGCTTGTGGTCCCCTGCGGGGGACATGATCCATTACCTGTTCCCAACTCGGAGACAGCTGCCCGGGAGGGATCACAGCACTGTAAATCCCAAGCTTTTCTGATCCTCTTCATTTTTTTCCCCACTGTCCCTTTGGTGAGACCATTAAAGAAGAGTCTCAACGGGCACATCCACTTGGAGATGGGCCAGATTTCAAGGAGGGCAAGGCTGTGGCTCTTTTTTCTTTGTCAAAAGAGAGAAAGACCATTTCCAGGTGCCTCCTGCCAAGCAGACCCCAGGCTGAGGCTGACCCCATCTTCCCCATTCCCTGGGCTCTCCATGCTAATCTGAGATTTGTTAAAAAATATTTGGACAGTCGATAAGCGGAGGAATCTTCTGTTTATCAGAGGAGCCTCGGATATTTACAAGTGTAAGAACTGCAAGGAGGAGTAAGAAAGGGGAGGTCACCTTGGTGGGTGGGAGTTCACTCAGGCACAACTTGACAGTCAGCAGAAGCTGCTGTTGGACACCAGGTTGGTCTCTAAAAGGTGGCCAAGAGGCTCCCACCAAAAGACCCTCAGGGATGTCTGCATTCCTGTCTCCTTCAGAGAAGGCTGTGCACCTTTGGGATGTGGGATATATACACATAACATGGTCCTTCAGCATGTGTGTGGACTGTCTCTCCACTCAGCTCTGGGATAACCATGGGGCTGGATGGTTTGGGCTCTGGTGGTTTTTGTGTACTGAAGAGCTGTCAGCGCTTTTCCAAGCTACCAGGTTGGCCATGCCCCCAGCTCCTGCCCCTTCCCAAAGTACTGCTTAGATCTGATTTAGAGGAATCCAGCTTGTTTCCACCCACCCTTCTTCCATCCATTTCTTTTCTCCAGCTTTTGAAAGCTGTCCTCTGCCCCCCTCCAGTGTCACTCCTTGTCATGGGGAAAGGACAGCATCACCACAAGATGAAAAGCCTTGCTCAAGGGCATCCTATTGCAGAGCCAAGACTCAGCTCCAAGCCAGGTCCAGAATTTGCCCAACCTTCCCATCGTGGCCCTCCTGCACATGATCTCAGCTGGTCCTTTGGCTGCTTCCACCTCCACCGTCCTTCAAAGCGCAGAAAACATATCCATGAAGGAAAAGGAGTATTCCTGGCTGCTGGCAATGGTGTGTGCCACAGACCTTGGCTTGCTGCAGGCAGAGCAGGGAGTGCTGCAGGGGAGGGACACAATGTTCCCTTTGCCTTGACGTGAAACATTTGGCCTGGGAAGGGTTGCACGGGAAATGTCTCGCCGTGGTGTTTCGTGAAGCCGGGGAAAAAAGCAGATTTCTTTGCCTTCTGGAAAGCCAGACTGTAGTGTGAATGTTTCCTCAGTAATAAGTAGGGTCTTTATGTTTTCAGAGGGAAAAGTGTTTGGCCCAGGCAGCTAACTGGGTACACAGTTACCATTTTCTCCACCACAGATGTGGCAGATAAACCCTAAAACTTTCTGGGATGGCACCAAGCCATTTCTGTGAGGCTGCACAATGATGCTTTTTGCTTGAAACCATGTTTCTGCCTAAGTGTGGGGAATTTACCTGGTTCCCCATTTCCTGCAGATCCTCAATCACATGGGTGATGCCTTCTGTTAACCCAGACCAGGGGAGAGCAGGGAGCCACATTCTCACAGCTCCCAGCCCAGAGATGGGCACTGCTCAGACAGGCACTGTCCTGCTCTCCCTGTGTTTAGATCCCATTAATCTCTAAAGCCCTGGGTGAATTTCCCCCAAATTCTGCCTGAGAGGAAACAGGAAGAGAAGAGGGAGCAGAGAGGGAAAAGCCAATGAGCAAAACCTGTTTTTATAGAAACACCCTTGGCTCCATCAGCTCCATCCTCACTTTCTGATCCCAGCCTGTGTGCCAAGGTGGTGATGTCCCCATGGACAAAGGAAAGGCTCAATGACAACTTTCCTTTGGCTACAGAGCTCCCCCATGCATAAATTTTGGGGTTTAAAATTTGACCAGGCACTCCCTGCCCATTCCCCTTTTGTCTCTCTTTTTTTTCCTTCTGTGCCGCAATCCTGGACCAACCAGCCCTTTTAGCTGGGATATGATCTGACCAGAAACCTTTTGGTGAGTTTTCCCCTTGAAACTTCAGCTTCTGGAATCATGCAATTCATGGAAACACCTCAACCCATCCGAAAGAAATAGAAGATGTGACTTTCAGCTCCTCTAGCTGCAGCAAAGTGCTGGTTTAAAGGACCCCAAAAGGCTGGAAGGATTTCCAAACTACCACTTTTTAATGGGAACAATTTTGGGATTTGGGACTGAGTGGCTGGGAATGGTAAATCCTGTATCCCCTGGCATGCTGTTGTGGCTGTCCCTTGAAGCAGAAGGTGAGGGTGTCCTGGGTGGGATTCCAGGGTGTCCACGTCCTTTGTCTCAGCTGCGAGTGCCCCCGAGAGTCCATTTGGGGTTTGTGTATACACAGGATCGTGGCTCTCACCTCTTATCATAACAAATTGTTTTAGGAAACTGCTTCTCTGCTGGGAAAACTGCTCTCAGGCTGTGTTTAGAGCCTCTAAGTGGCCTGGCTGTGTTTGAAGGACAGTTCCTCCTTTGCTGAGTTGCTTCATTGGGTTGAGGAGACACTTCTGCAGGGGGAACTGTTGATATCAAATATCTCTGCAGCTGTAAACAAAACTCCAGTGCTATATTAATGGAAGTCTCTTTCCATCCAGAGAGGGTGAAAGCAGGAGGGGGTTAGAGGGAAGCAGAAGACAACCTCGTTGTTTCTCATGCAGGAGGGTCTGATCCAAACCAGGGTAGGGAGGGCTCTTTGTCCCTTTCCACAGGATAATTTGGGAAGAGAAATTCATAAATTGGATGCTGGCTCTGAACTGAAGGATTCAAAATCCTTCCTTTTTCTGTTATCATTCCTTAGGTTCCTGATCCATCAGGTTTATGCATTCAAGATGATCTCCCCTGTGCAAAGAGATTTAATCACAGAATCACAGAATGGTTTGGGTTGGAAGGGACATTAAAGCTCATCCACTCTCTGCCATGGGCAGGGACACCTTCCACTATACCAGGTTGTTCCAATCCCCATCCAGCCTGGCCTGGACCACTTCCAGGGATGGGTTCCTATAGAAAGCCCAAAGGTCTGGACTCAGGAATGGATGTAGTGCCAGGCTGGCAGAGTTGGGGTTTGCAGAGATGGTAGGAAAAAGTCACTTCATGTCACGCTCCAGGCTCAAGTCTTGGGTTGAGTTGCAAGTGCATATCTGGTTCTCCTGCTTGGGAAGGCAAAATTCCCCAGACTTTTGGTGAGCCAGAGGTGCTGGAGGTGTGGGCTGGCAGGACCAGCTCCAATCTGCTTTTTTGATGACCTCAGCATTGTCCGTACAGGCTGATCTCAGTGGATGTGAAGGATCCCTCCCAATGACCAAGTGTCACGAAGGGCCACATCCAAGAATTCTTTTTTTCCCTACTGGACCCCTGTGTCCCACTCAGGAGTCACTCCTGGCTCCCTGGGGACTGGATATCCCATTGTGGAAAGTTATTTCTGACATGAGCATACTCAAGGCCTCACCCAAGATTAGCAGCCTGTTGTGCAACACACAAATGACATTTCCTGCCCTGGGGACCTTGCAGTGCTCATAAACAGTAGATGTGAGGGGAAAAAAATCTCAATTTACACAGCAAGTTGATGACCAGGATAGGGATGGGACACAATCCATTCTCTCCACTGGTCATTCAGTGAGATTTCATGATCTGCTTTCATGTGAGAAGCTCCTTCATTGACTAAAGGCAGGGTTTTATGAAGAATTAAGTAGAAGGCCATCAGGATTAGCCAACACCAGGGACCCAGCCCATAAAAAGCACTGAATGATCCCGAGATACAAGATAAGGGCTTGGCAAAGGCACGTGGGGAAGCTGAACACTCAAAGAGGAAGATGAGGCCACTCAGCACACATGAGGCTCCTTCTCAGCCTGATCAGCAAATCCTTCCCGCAACCCTGTCCCAGTGCTGGCTGTACCTGGCTTTGGGAGGGGGAGTAAATCTTTCCAGCAGAAAGGCCATTCCAGAGGTCACCGGATGGACCCATAAATCTCCATTATCAGGCAGCGGCTCCTGTGCCACAGAACGGAAATCATTGCCCTGAGTGTGACTGGGGGAGCCTTTCCTTCCCCCCTCATTGTTCAGGGCCCTCCGGGAGCCGCTCGGGCCATTTGCTGCCTGAATAAATGTTTCCTTTCCCGGCTGCAAAGTACAAGGAATAAGTGTCAGGGGATCTCATAATGCCACGATTTAGAGCTCCAGCCCCGAGCCAGAAGCCAAGGAAACACTTTGCTGCTTTTTCCTGGGGAGTCTCCTTAATCCCCATTATTAATAACAGTGACAAATTAAACAATTAGAGCATTTGAAGCCCAGTGACCTCCATGCCCAATTTAGCTCAGCCTGATGGTAGATCCCAGCTCCTGTGGGCTCTGAGCCCTGGGAACATTTCGGTTTCCTGGGTCCTGAACACCCACCCACATCAAACTGCACAGGCTGCAGGTCTTCAGGTGAGCCTTTCTCATTATTTTGTAGATCTTCAGGGTTCTTCAGAGCAGGGGGGACGTGTGGCCAGAAGGACAGCTCAGAAAACTCCCCATGGCAACTTCATTCTGGAGTTCACTGATGCTATGAATATATATATAATTGTATATATACAAAATAACAATTATAAAAATATAATTTCTTCTAGAAAGAAATCCAGTCCCTTGTTTCCCACTTCCTTAGGGCACAAACACCCTTTGTTCAATAAATGACATGCACCAATCCCATATCATCATCTCTAAACTTCCAGCAGCCCTCAAGACACCTCCTGTGCCATCCCAAAGCATTCTTTGAGGCAGGTGAGGATATCTCTCCTCCAGGTGAGATCTCTTGAGGTCAAGGAGCTCCTCCAGGATGCAGGAATATTTTTAATGGGGTTGCACTTGGCGGGTGTCATCTGACTCAGCACTGGGTGGTGCCCAGAGGAGACACACCCATCTGATAGGGGCTGTGATTAGGGAGAGCTGCCCATTGCTGGAGCCTTGGTGTCCCCAGGGAACAAAGTCTGTCCCTTCCCTGATTCCAACACCAATGATTCCTGTTTATGAACCTTCACAAGGATCACCTTTGCCTGCAGCTGAGAGGGGAAAGTCTCACAAATGTTATTGCCACGGAAGCAGAAGGGGACTTTTGCAAACTTCAACCAATGAAAGTTTGGATGGGGCTTGGAGCAAGCTGGGATATTTCAAAGTGTTCCTGCCCATGGCAGGGGGTTGGAATGAGATGGGCTTTAAGGTCTCTTCCTACCTAAATCATTCTGTGATTCTAAGGAAGTCCCTTGAGATAGATGTTCTAGACCCAAATCCCAAGGAAACGGGAAAAGCCCTAAAACCCAACCAAAGAAATAGGAAGAATATCAGTCAAATGCAGATGGGAAAGGAGAGCAGGTCTCAAGGCAGGTTTGCACTGGTGTTTTGGATGTTGATGAGAAAACAACACTGAATATAACGTGGCATTGGAGTTGGGTGTCCCCCTCTTGGGAAATAACACTGAACACTTGGCAATAAATTATTTATTGCCAGCAGATAGGAGACTTACATTTTTCTAAAAGCAGAAATAAATCCATACTTGACATTTTTTTGAGGGACCTTCTTATTAAGAACTAGCCCAATTCTTAACATTTCTGAGGGACTGTTAGGAATTTTCTCCTTTGTCTTTTATTAAAAGCTTTTATATTTTGGTTTCCTGGTGGAAAAATTTCCAAGAAAGACTGTATTTTGTAATTAGTCACAGGCACAACTCAAATCACTCAAGTTTTAACTGTTACCTTTTGATTACCTCTACTCTGCTAAATTCTCCCTGGATTATGTCCACAACTCTGTACTGAATTCTTTTCAAAGAAGAAGGCATTTTTTACAGGAAAAAAATTACTGCAAAAATACTTTGGCTTTTTCTTTGGAAAATTATAATCAAAAACCTCAACAACTTCTAAGATGAAAAAAAAAAAGTGAAATGTTTTCCTTTCTTGAGATTTTTCAAGGAAACGAGTTCTTTCCTGACCAGCTGTTCCAATCCCCTCTCTTTTCAAAGGAAGTTTATTTGATCTAGATTTTGGCTGTGACTCAATTGTCATTTTAAGGGTGAAAGTGAGGGTTATGGTATCACTGAATCCATGTGGACAAAACTCACCTGGAGGGATTCCCATCTTCTTGAAACCACCAGAATTGCCCCAGGGTAGTGAGATTTTCCTAAACTGCTGGGAAGATACTGAATTCCTGCTTTTCTGGATCCAGAGCTGCTTAGGTACAATAAATTAGTGTTCTCTACCATTTCCCCATGGGCACACGGTGTAATCTCCTGCCATTTTTAGCCAGATTTCCTAGGGAGAATTAAGCTCACGTGAATATTTGTCTCTGCTAACTGGCGCCACTTCATTAATTTTTTTTGTCCTTTGGCTGCTTCACAGTTATGCAGTTTCCTGCAGAGTTTCCAAAAATAGCCTGGGGAAAAGAGAAAATAAGGCCACGTCTGAACATAACCCTTGCTAGACATCAGAGAACCCACATGGGACTGAGGCACAACTCAGCCAGAAGCCAAATTTTGTTGGTTTGCTCCTTGGGGAGCAATTGTCTTCCAGCAGGAAGCTGAGATTTTTGTGTAAAAAGCAGGTGGACAAAAAATACAGTGAAGTTCTTGGTTTCTGGAAGGGTTTGTATGGAATGGGGAGGGAGCTGTGTCTTTCCAAAGGATGATGATGCAGTTGAGCTGTGTTGTGCTGACCTTTGAGCCTCCTGGTCCTGTCACAGCCAGAGGGACTGGACTGGTCCAGCCCAGGGCAGAATGACAGAATGGTTTGGGTTGGAAGGGACCTTAGAGTTCATCTCATTCCACACCCCCTGCCATGGGCAGGGACACCTTCCACCTTCCCAGGTTGCTCCAAGCCCCATCCAGCCTGGTGTTGGACACTTCCAGGGATGGAACTGCCACAGCTTCTCTGTGAAACCTGTACCAGGGACTCCCCACCCTCACAAGGAAGAATTTCTTCCTAACATCTGACCTAACCCCGCCCTCTGTCAGTTTAAATGCATTCCTCCTTCTCCTATCACTCCATTCCCAGTTGTCCCTCACATCCCAGCTGCAGCCAAGCACCAGTGCAGGATGTACCAGGAATGCAGTGGGTGAATGCAGCAAGCCCTGGAGTGTGGCATCAAACACAATACAGATTTCTATCAAAAGCTGAGCCTCTAACACACATAAATTCCCCACAATCCCTGTTAGCTGTTAGCCTGAGCTGGGGTTTGAATCCCAGAACCATGGAATAGTTTGGGTTGGAAGGGGCTTTAAAGACCATCCATTTCCAACCCCCTTCTAGTGGGAAGGGAACCTTCAAGTTGTACATGTGGATTCCTGTACCTCAAGAGATGTTTTCTGTGCAGAGAATCGGGTGAAGGCACACGAACCTCCCCTTGGCTCTCTGCAGCCATTCCCCCCAGCAGGGGCTGGAGGTGAGGAGCATTCCCATGGGGAGCAGGGCACATGGAATGGTTTTCCCTACTCAGCTGAGATGCAGCTGCCTGAGCTCTGGGCAGTTCTGTTCTGTGAGCTTTGTGTTTATCCATGGTCTCAGGAATCTGCCTTGATTGCAAACAGGGTTGTTCACCTGCTCTGATCTGCTTGCCCTGGCTATGGCCAATCTTGAAAATTGGATAACATCAGAGACTTGTGGTATCTGTGTCCCAGCACATGCCTGCTGCCACAGAAGTCCTGCAGCCATGACAAGGAAAGGAGTCCCTCTTCCCAATAATCCCAGGGGGGCTTCCTTGGGGAAAGAAGAGCTGTTTCTAGCAACCTATAAAATCTGAATATTTGTGATTCCTTGAAATATCCCTTCTGGGCTAAACTGAGAAGCAGAGCATCAATTACAGGTACAGCCACCTAATTAACAGAGTCTTTTCCCTTCTCTCCCATCCTGGCAGCAGAATTTTTTGATGATTATTCCGAGGGGCGAGAATGTGTCAACTGTGGGGCCATGTCCACGCCGCTGTGGAGGAGGGACGGCACGGGGCACTACCTCTGCAACGCCTGCGGGCTCTACCACAAGATGAACGGCATCAACCGGCCCCTGTTCAAACCCCAGAGGAGGCTGGTAAGTCCAGATCACACCTGTGGGAGGGGGAGGCACAGAAATCTCAGCCAGCTGGAGATGCCAGGGGTGTTTCCACTCCCATCTGCCCAGCTGAGGTCCAGACTTTTCAAAACAAGCCAGATTTTTTCATGCTTGGGATACTCCAAGCCCTGGTACTGCCCAGAGCAGTTCTCCAGACACTCAGGCAGGCGGTAGAAGGGGCTGTAGGACACAGGATGATTTTGGGATATTTGGAGGAATGGCAACTCTTTCCAGTTCCAGAACAGTACCCACAGGGGTCCTAGGTCATTGCTGAGTGAGCCCCTCACTTCATGGTGACTTTTCTGGATTTCTATTTTGGATACTCTGCTCCCAGATCTGTTATATGAGGTGAAGCCCCCATAGTAGGGCAGGTCAGGGCACCCCAAAGCCTCTGAGGTCAGGGTGGGGTATGCACAAGGAACCTGGGGGACAGGAACAGGATTGTTCAGCCTGAAAAACAGAAAGCTTTGGGTTGACCTTATTGCAGCTTTCCTGAAGGAAGCCTATAGGAAAGATGGAGAGACACTATTTACAAGGATGACAAGACAAGAGGGAATGGTTCAAACCGACAGAGCAGGCTTAAATGGGATATTAGGAAGAAATTCCTCCCTGTAAGGGTGCTGAGACCCTGGCACAGGTTGTCCAGAGAAGCTGTGGCTGCCTCTGGATCCCTGGGATTGCCCAAGGCAAGTTTGGATGGGGCTTGGAGCAACCTAGGGTAGTGGAAGATGTCCCAGCCCATGGCAGGGGGTGGAACTTGATCTTTAAGGTCCCTCCCAACCCAAACCACTCCATGATTCTGTGAGCTCAGTTGATATTCTGCTGCTCCCTGCATGTTTTGGTGAGGGGTTTTGGTAAAGTCTCTGTGTCCCCAGTGACATGAGTCCATCACAACAGGCTGAGAAGTTTGTGACTGTTCAGCCTGGAGAAGAGAAGGTCATGTGGAGACCTCACAGCCCCCTCGAGTATCTGAAGGGTCCTACAGGGAATCTGTGACTCTTCATCAGGAACTGGAGTGACAGGAAAGGAACAATGGGTACAGCTTTAAAGAGGGGAAATTTAGGTTTGGTATTAGGAAGAATTTTTCTCTGTGAGGGTGGTGAGACTCTGGAATAGGTTACCCAGGGAAGCTGTGGATGCTCGAACCCTGAGAGTGTTCAAAGCCAGGCTGGATAAGGCCTTGAGCAACCTGGTCTAGTGAAGGTGTCCCTGCCATGGCAGGGGAGTGGGGCAAGATGAGCTTTAAGATCCCTTCTACCCCCTTAAAATTATATCCTACAACATTCTATGATTGCATAACATTCTCTGATCATGAACCCAAGCTAAAAGCAGCCACCGGAAAGCCAGATTTCCACACTCCTTGTTTTCCTCGAGGCTCCATCCCCGCACTGCCTTGCCCTTTGCATCGCTGAGCCCTGTTTGTGCCCAAACCCAGCCGTCCCCCGCGAGTGACAAAGTGACACGGGCAACCCGAGCGCTGCCAGCAGCCACGGGCACCGAGCGCCCTCTTGTGAAACGCCTTTCCAGAGTCCGAATGATCCAGGCAGGATCTCACCCGGCACCCAGCACCTTCCCTCTCTCATTTGCTGGCCTCTAAGGCCTGAGCTTTGAAGGATGATGGCAAAACTAAGGCAAGTGTGGAGGATGTGGCTTTTCCTTCCTCCCCCTCCCGCTGTTTCCCAGCTCATAACTTGTATTTTATATTACTTCAAGCCTGTTGCTTTCTCCTGTTGCCTTCTGAGCCTGACTAAACCAGTTCACCCAGAAAAGGAACTTTGGGTCTGCTCCCTGCACTAATTCATTAGTGAGACTTCCTATTAATTATCCCTCTTTATCAAGAGGAGGAAAACACTGCTGGAAGCTTCTCTTTTTTTGTCTTCCCCTTGGGCTCTATAAACAACACAGCACAAAGCCAGCAAGGAATATGCAACATTTATGGTATTGATAATATTTTCTTGGGATAGCCACGATGCCTGGAAGGGCTTGGGAGCTGGAAAAGGCAGGATGGTCTGGGATCCAGACACCTTAGGGTAGGTGTGTGCATGTGCAGGGGGTCTCTAAGCTGCCACTAGAACTGCTGGAGATCTGGGGTTGTGTTCAGGTGATGTGGGATTCTGGAGAAAGGAGGCTCAGGGGGACCTTCTGGCCCTCCACAACTCCCTGACAGGAGGGGGCAGCCAGGTGGGGCTTGGGCTCTGCTGCCAGGAACAGGGACAAGATGAGAGGAGAGAACCTCAGGCTGTGCCAGGAGAGGTTCACTTTGGACATCCAGAAGAATTTCCTCACTGAAACAGTGGTCAGGCATTGGCTGGGGCTGCCCAGGGAGGTTCTGGCATCCCCTGGAGGTGCCCAAGGAACAACTGGAATTGGCACTCAGTGCCCTGGGCAGGGTGACAGGCTGGTGATCAGTCACAGGTTGGACTCGATGGTCTTGGAGGTCTTGTCCAAAGATTCTATTTCATGTCTCTGGTGCCACCTGAGATGGCCCAGGAGAGCTGAGACCTCCTGGAGTCAGTGGAAATGCAAGAAGGGCAGAAAGAGCCAGTTGGACAACTGCAAAGGGGCAAAAAGATCAAAAGCCAGAAAAATACAAGAAGCAAGAGGAGAGGGAACCCTGAGGAATGGTGGAGCGAGCTGGTTGGGATGTGGGGTGCAGCTGGTGAGGGCACTGCAGGGCTCACTGTTTCCTTGCTCTGTTGTCCCCACAGTCAGCATCCCGCCGTGTTGGGCTCTCCTGTGCCAACTGCCACACGACGACCACCACGCTGTGGCGCAGGAACGCCGAGGGGGAGCCCGTCTGCAACGCCTGCGGGCTCTACATGAAGCTCCACGGGGTAAATCCTGGCTGTGGGAGGGTGCTCATGGAACCAGGCTGGGGGCTGGGTTCTTTACATAGCTCTGTGCTCTCCTGGAGCTGCTTTTCCTGCTGTCCTTTTGGGTTTAGTCCCCCTCGAGGCTACATCGTGTTTATACCTGCAAGGGGGCGTACATGCTGGGTATTTCTCACTTACTAATTAGGTACCATTTGCAAATAAGTCTTAAAACCTAATAAAACGAGGCCCAGATTCTTCCGTAATAAATTCAGGCACTTTAGTAAAAAAGGCAAGTCAGAAGCACAAACACATAAGCTGTAGTTCCCTTCTGGCCCTAAAACACACAATACCATGGTGTGATCTGCCTTTTTATTCCCATTTGGATGCACATCTTGAATCTCCCTTGACCAGGGAATTTGGGCTCTGTCTTGTTGTTGCTTTCAATTAAACCAGCTCGACCACAAGACAGAATTGGAATCATGTTCTCTTAGATGACCTTAAGGACAGTCAGAAACCAGTGTGCTTTTTTATTTGGACTCACAGGTCCCAAGGCCTTTAGCCATGAGAAAAGAGGGAATTCAGACGAGGAAACGCAAGCCTAAGAACCTTAACAAAACAAAGGCACCAGCAGGTAAGTACTGAATGAAGAAATTTATTTTATTATTTGTATTTGTGTGTGCACTTGTATTTCTAACCACATTAGAGAGATCCAATGACAAAACAGGCCATTTTTTAAAAAAAATGGGGGATGTCTAAATACCTGAATACCATTCCAACTATTTTAAAATTTATTTTTGCCACATACTACTGGGTGAGTGGGCACAACTCTGTGCTGAAAGGTCTTTGGAAAGAGCCTGTTTTACCCTCTGGTTTTACCCCAGGTCCATCCAGCAGCGAGAGTCTTACCCCGACCACCAGCTCCACCAGCAGCAGCAGCAGCAGCACCACGACCACTGAGGAAATGCGCCCCATCAAAACAGAACCTGGGCTCTCATCTCACTATGGGCACCCCAGCCCTGTTTCTCAGGTACTGAGGGGAGGTGCTGGCATGGAGAAAAAAAAAAAAAGGGGAAATAGGACGGTAGACATGAGGAGAACATCCTCATAACTTTACTTAGGTAGTTAAGCACCTGAAGGGAGGCTGCAGGAAAAGATGGAGAGAGACTATTTACAAGGGATGGAGTGATAGGACAAAGGGGAATGGCTTCAAACTGAAAGAGAGAGGTTTAGATTGAATATTGGGAAGCAATTCTTCCCTGTTAAAGTGGTGAGGCCCTGGCACAGGGTGCCCAGAGAAGCTGTGGGTGTCCCATCCCTGGAAGTGTCCAAGGTCAGGCTGGATGGGGTTTGGAGCAACCTGGGATGGTGGAAGGTGTCCCTGCCCATGGCAGGGGGTGGGAAGGAGATGATCATTAAGGTCTCTTCAAACCCAAATCCTTCTGCGTTTCTAGAACTAGAAAGAAAGGGAGACAGGAGGAAAGAGCCTGCCCAAAGTATGCCACATAGGGTGCAATCTCCAGCCCTGCAGCAAATCCAGACACATTTTTTACAACACCACTAGCCCACACTAAAGGGATGTACATGGCCCTCTGAAGTTTGAAGCTTTTTTCACAGCATTCTTTATTTTCCATAGGCATTCTCAGTCTCTGCCATGTCTGGACATGGATCATCCATTCACCCTGCGATCTCAGCTCTGAAGCTTTCCCCCCAGGCTTACCAGTCAGCCATGAGCCAGTCTCCCCAAACCAGCTCCAAACAGGACTCCTGGAACAGCCTGGTGCTGGCTGAGAACCACGGGGACATCATAACTGCATAACCTGGCCCTTTCCCTATGAACTCCAGGCTGACCTGCTTGAGAGATGAAGAAGATGCCACGTAATCATCAAGTCAATGTTGTCTCCACCTTCCCTGCTCTCTTGCCTTCTCTCCCCTTGTGAGATGTTCCAGCAAAGAGGTAAAGAGAATTATCTGAGGTGTAGGGGAGCTCTTATGAAATGAACAGAGAAGACTCAAATCTCAGAGTAACTCAAGGATTTGAAGCCTTTTTTCCCCACTTTAAATGAGCCTCTCTATTTGACTGTCACCACTTACTATGAAACAGCCAGAAACAGAGATGGACACAGTTCTTGAGTTTTACTTAACAATATCTGGCATTTTAAGACTCAGACAGTGGTGGAACAGAGACACTTCTTCTGCCACCACCCATTCTTTTCCCGACAGAAGAAAATGCCATTGTCTTCTCATGACCCAAAATTCAGTGATCTTCTACCAAATGGAGCCAGTTCCAGGACAGTTTGCTGAACAGACTTCACTAGAGATTCTTTAGTGGCTTTAGTGGACTTGATATGATGTAGGGCAGAGAAAAAAAGAGACATCCCCCTTCCTCCTCAGCTCACACATGTAGAGCATTGTCTTCATTTTTCTAGATGGTCTGGAAAGCTCATGAATGTCTGTATTTAATAGTAACTTCTTTCCTATTTATCACTACTAAATCATGGGACTGTTTCCAAAAGGTTGTTGGCTGAGCCTGGAGTAGGTCTGTCCAAAGTCAAAGGAGGATTTTGGAAGAAGGAACCTTCTGGAAGAAGGTAGATGAGACCCATGCTGGTCATCAAATCCTGGAGGAAATGGCTGGGCTCTTCCCTGATGGATAGCGACAAGCCAGGTTTAGAGATGATTCAAGAGCACAGCAAGCGAAAGATGCTCTTCTAACGCTGCTGGGCCACTGCTTTTCAGACAGATAATTTAATTATTTTGCCTATTTTTATGTTGGTTTGGATGCCACTGATGAAATCTGACTGTCACTTATTTTTGGCTGTACCGTGAGTGCCCACTTTCCCCCTAACAGCTGGCTCGTGACCATTTCCCACATCTCATCCTTTAGGATTTCACTTTTTGCAACAACCAGTGGCTTCGGCCCCTACAGGAGGTGGCAGGGGCTGTTTTCCTTATCAAGCATGTGCACAGACTTGCTTGCCTGCAAGAGAAGCACAACTCCATTAAACAAGACTCGACTGTTTGCTTGCCCATAAGGCTCTCAGCTACCAGGGAATCCTGGCAAACGGAGTTGGAAGAGATGCAAAGAGCAGGACTCATTCCCTTTTCCCAAAGGGATCAATCCTGCCTAATCCAGCCCTGACTGCTCTGCCTCTGGTTTAACAAACTCAAACTCCAGCACGGCAGATGCCACAGCTCCCCTGGGCAGCCCAAGTGCTTCACCAGATGCTTCCCATGATGTTTGCATCAACATTTCCAAGGAAGGACAGCCTTGCCTGTCCATGCAGAGAGTTCCTGGGAGACCTCATCCTGCAAGATTCTTCACTCTGGTTTGTGTCTGCTCCCAAGCTCTGTTACCCTTCTTGCCTTCCCAGCTCCTCTCTTTTCCTCCCCGCATCCAGAACTCGAGTACAGAACTACCAAGTGAAAAATCTCTAAGGGAGATTGTGCAGCCCTCCCAAATGTGCCACCCTCTGCCTCCCACTGTTTAACACTCCCACAAGGAGTGCTCTTCCACACAAACCAAGGCACGTGACTTGGTGAAGAGGAGAGCCACGGACAGGTTTGAAGCAAATAAGCAAAAGAATGGCATTGTGTTGTCTTTGCTTGAACTCACCCTTTTCCACCCTATGGTGTAAAAGCTTCTCTAAGGAGAAGGATTCAACTGGACTGGTCATGACTGGAGAGTCTCCACATTCCCCGTTCTCTCCATAGCTCAGATTTGCAGGGTTTTGTAGGGGTGACAGAGCCTCCACACTCCCTAGGGAAAAGCACCATGGCAACGGTGCCATGGGAACAGCTGGGTGGTGTTTGCACCAGTTCCCACTGTTTTGTGGAGCTAATGCAATGTTTAGCCTCATTAGTGCTAATTACAGATGAGGGAAAGACATTCATGAAACATGAATACAAAGAAATTAAATTCTGTGATTTTGTTCAGGCCTGCTAGGCTGTAGAGGCCAAAAATAGCCCTGAAAAAAAAAGAATTTGAGGTGCAAACACAAAGGTGTTTCTCCATTGGCAGGAAGATCTTTAGCCAAACTCCTCCTTAAGTAAATCCCTTTGCAAATGGCAGTCGAGCTCTCCTGGGAGCTGGCTGTGAATTCCTGGCCATAACACAGCAGCCTGCACCACAAAATGCCACGTGGCTCATGCCAGCTTCTGAGGGATCCAGAACTACCCTGGAAAGCCCCAAGAGGGAGTGGAGCCTCCTGATAAGGATTAAAAGTCCAGACCAACCACAGCCCTATTTCTCCTTCCATCTGGAGGCTCACACTGGTTCTCCATTCCCTTCCCTATTGCTGTGCTCCTCCTCCTTCCCTCAAAGCCAAATTCCCTGGTGGAATTTTTCTCCTGCCCTTAAAACCCACTCGGAGATGCCAGAAAGAACTCTGCTTATAATGCCAGAAGGAAAAAATCCCTGCATAACATATCTGCCTTATGTCCCCTTGGTAGAGATTTATTAACTGGATTTTAGCCTTCCTCAAAGCCTGAAAAAGAATTCTTGAAACAGAGTGAGGAGCATTTACAAGTGCCTGCTAACACAACAAGAGATCTGATTTCAAAAGGTAAAGCTCTTGGGACTGTGAGGACAGCTTGAGGGGTAGAGGACAACTCTTTAGGAGTAGAAATTAGCTCTTTTTTCCCCCTTTCTGCACCAGAAGCAGAAGTTCAGATCCACCAGGTTCTGTGGTTCTTTTCAATCACCCAAAACTGTTGTAGAGCTGCTGTTGGCCCAGGAGATTTTGTCTTTTTCACACCAGTGCTGATATCAGCATGGTGAGAGACTGATCTCAGATGAGCATCACCATTTCAGGTGGGGTACAAACACACCATAACTGATGGGTCCCCTTCTTCAGGACTTCTGATGATCAAATTACAGAATAATTTAACTTAGAAGGGATGAGATCAAGTCACTCAAGGCCCTGTTCAGGCAACTTTTGAATATTCCCAAGGATGGAAATCCCAGCACCTTTTTGGGTTCCTGTTCCAGTGTTTGACTGCTCTCATGCTGGAAATGTTTTCCCAAGAATCACTGGCAAATTAATTACTCTCATTTGGGGATTCCCATGTAAGGAGTCATTGTGGGAGGCTGAACATGGTTTCCAAGGCCAGGAATCACTCAGAGCCACGTCTTGCAGGGATGGCCAATGCAGGATGACAAACTCCACAGGTGACAGACCAAGGGATACTCACAGGACAGGAGGATTAAAGTGCTGCCACTGTCAGTTCACTCAGCTCCCTCCAACAAGAGGAGCTAATTACAAAATTACAGGTTCCACCTGAGCTCTGCTTCCCTGCCTGTGATGGGGGAGGCAGTTAGAGCCTGCTTTGGTAATAAATTAGATACAATTATTAGAGACCAATTAAAGCAAAGTAATTATTGGTTTTATTACTGGTTTTCTTGCTGGAGAACCTCATGAGATCCATACCAGGTCCTACACAAATAGAGGACCGAGAACTATCCCTTCTCTGAGGAGCAAGAGGGAAGGGCCCACTCCTGCAAAACACCTCAGCACATTTAAAACTGCATTTGTGGGATTTGCTCCACTTGAGATCATCCCTAATCACGAAAATGTTGATGCTGAAGGGTTTTCAGCACAAGGTTTGGGTGTGTCAAACCAGACCTTGGCACTGGCCCAGTGGCCACCAAAGTGAGATGGGCACATGAGAACCAGGACAGGGAGCCAAGAAAGGTCATTTAACCACTTCTAAATGTCTTTGCTCTTTGTGGCAGGGCATTATCTTGATTCACTTCAGTTATTCTTTGTAAATTGATCAGACAACATGCACAGATCACTTGCAATCTTATGGGCTTGGATGGAGAGGGTGCAATCAGGAGGAGCTCAGGAATATTGCAAGGGAGCTTTAAAACCAATCAACAACTCTCAATGTAACATTGAAGCTGTGACTGTGTCTGGGGTGGTGTTTTGTTTTGCCTTTTTCTCCCCATGTATAAAGTTTGAAGCTTCCCAGGTCATCTGGGAAGGTCTTGTGGAAACAAACACTTATTTGTAAGGGGGAGAGGGAAACCAACCAACTGAACAAGCTGTAATTATTTAAAGATGTAAAAAAATATCTATTATGAAGTAGTATGGCTACCAATCCACGTAACTTCTTTAGAACTAATGGAAATAAAACAATGATAATAAAACCAGAAGGTTTCTGCTTGATTCTGTCTACCCTCATAGGCTTCTTGGAAAGGGCAGGGGGTAAATGATGAAATACTGAAAACATGAAATGCACCTGGAGAAGAAATGGTGAAGTGAGTCCTGTCCCAGAGAGCTCACAGTGAAAAAATTACAGGGAATTTAAAGTCAGAAGAGATGAGATCAGATTTCTCAGAGCTCTGTTCAGCCAAGTTTTGAACATACCCCAAGATAGAAACCTCACCACCCCTCTGGGTTCCTGTTCAGTGTCTGACCACCCTCATGGTGAAAATGTTTTCCCAAATCATAGAATGTGAAGGTGTTGGAAGGAACATTAAAGCTCACCTAGTCCCACCCCTTGCCATGAGCAGGGACAACTTCCACTAGACCAGTCTGTTCAAGGCCTTATTGAACTTGGCCTTTGACACTTCCAGGGATGGGGCAGCTCAACCACCTTTGGCAGCCTGTTCCAGTGTCTCAAAGTTAATAATTTCTGACCACCCTCAAAGTTAATAATTTCTTCCTAATATCTAATCTAAATTTCCCCTCCTTCAACTTGCAACCATTACTCCTTGTCCTATATAAAAATTCCTACTTAATAAATATTAGGTTATTAACGAGAACAAAAATCTTTGGTAAATTAATTGCCTGGAAATTCCCAAGCAATGAGTCATTGCAGGAAAATCAATGTTGAGCCACACAGAACTCCCACCTATATGTAGGATTTGGGACGGCAAACACAGAATGAAGAACTCAGGGGTGACAGACCCAGCTTGGAGCAACTCAAAGCCAGGCTGGGCAGGGCTTGGAGCAACCTGGCCTAGTAGAAGGTGTCCCTGCCCATGGCAGAGAGGTGGAACTGGATGATCTCTAAGGTCCCTTCCAACCCAAACCAGTCTGTGACTATGATTTTAATATAAATGAGGAAAAGCCCCTGAACACAGCAGAGAGGGGAAAAGCCCTTGGGGACACTTAAAAACCACCATGATTCAGTTTTTTTTGTCTTCTCGCTGAGTTTTACTCCGTAGGCCTTGTTCAGCCTGAGTGCTTCCAGCTGAACTCAGACGCAACAGCCTGGAGCTGAAATCAGGCTGTCAGCCAGGGCTGTGCCGTGAAAAACGCCAATCACTTGTTTATAAAACGTGCTGAGCCACCTCCCACTCTGCAGGGGCACAGCCCTGCTCTGAGCACCCAATCACCCTGCCAGGTACTGCCCAGCTTCCTCCCCAATCCAACCAGTTTACAAACCGGTACAGCTGGCGGGGTGAGTGAGATCAGCACCTGGAACCGCCCATCCCTCCCCCAGCAGCCAACTGGGGAGCTCTCCTGCTTTTTGGGGAGGGGAGGGAGGATCTTCCTCCCTTATAAAAAAGTGGGTGGAAAGGGTTTGGCTGTGCCCAGTCCTGTTGAGGGTGGGTAGAGATAGAGGAAGGGCTGTGAGGAGTAAAGGAGAGGTAATGAAGTAGGGGGGGAAGGCTGCCCAGCCTGCTCCCCAAATGGATGCACACGGTGGGCATGGGGAGAGCAGTGGATGAGAGCTGGATGTACTGTGCTGGGGTGATGTGGGTGAGAATGGGGTGGGAACTCAGTGCCTGTTCTCTGAGGATGGCTGTAAATTGATGCTTGGCTGAATGTGAGAAGATGGAGAGCTCTGCACACCCCTGACTGCATGTGGAGGGTCAGAGCTGTGCCTTAAGTCCCTGCAGGAGCCTTGCCCAGGGCTGTAAGGTCACAGAGAGCCTTCCTGCAGTCCCTGGGTGCAGGCAGAGCTGGGGTGAGCTGCATGAGCCTTATCCTTGCTCTGTTCTGCTGTGAGTGCTGAGCCTTTGTCTGGGTACAAGGACTGGGAATGAGCCCATACAGGGAGAGGGTTTGTCCTGGAGGCCTGGCTCCCTGCCCCAGAGCTGCAGAGGGACCAGCTCAGGTTCCATGCTCATGGTGAGATGGGTGTCGTGCCCTGCAGAGGGCTGGGGATGGTTTTCCTCCTCTTCCTCCTTGGAGAGGGGAGTGCTGTGGATGAGACTGAAGTGGATTTACAGTAAAAATGTGAAATAAGGAGGTACACGGAGATAAGGGAATCAGGTCCATGGGATAAGGAAGGCAGATGCTGGTGGTTCTGATGTGTTGGGGAACAGGGCAGTTTTTCCTTTTGAGGAGGAGTGTTCCTTTGCTGTCAGACAGGTTACAGCTGGGGCAGTGTGAGCATTAACACCTTAGAGAGCTCCCAGCACTTCCAAGGAGCTGTGGAGAGCTGACATAGCAGCAGTCAGAGCTCTGCAGGTGATGAACTTCCCTGGGATGTGAGCTCTGGGCTCACAGGGCTGACCTGGCATTCAATCTGTGAAGCCAGTGCCTGGATAGTCAGGGCAGACTCCTTGTGCCCAGCTGTTTCCAGGGATCCAAACTGCTGCTGGTGCCTTTGGCAGCAGAAGCATTTCTTTAGCTGCCTCTTGTTCAACATAATATGCAGAGTTTTTCAATAAAACTGGAGCAGGCCTGTGAATAATCATTACATGCCCTTGAAGAAAGAGGGCTAAAGTTCAGTCTTTTACCCTTGCTAAATCTAGTTTTGATGACCACTTTATATCTGTACCTGGATCTAAGACATTAAATTAATGTTCCCTAACGTGTTTTCCTCTTGAGCCCTTCCAAAAGGGATTTGGTTTGTGCTGCAACACAGGAATGGCTGGCATGAGGTGGGAATGGCTCTTCTGGTGGGGGACCCCAGGATTGCTGTTAATTTTCTCATCAAGCTGTCTCAGAGCTGTGCCAGGTGCCTCAGAGCCCTGCACTGAGTGCTGTGGAGCTTGAAGCTGAGCCTCTGACCAGTGCTGGTCTCTGGGATTAGTCTGCAGGGAGAACTGGCACTGTGGGATGAAAGCCAAGCTGAGCTTTCCTTGCACACCCACAGCCAGCAGGAGTCCTCAGAAGAACTGCAAGGAACTGGGGCTTCATGCCAGAAATAACTCCTCATGTATTGGTGTGACTTCCTGGAAGGAGCTGCAGGATGGTGCTGCCTCATCTCCCCCTCACCCAGAGCCTTCTGCTCCCAGATGCTCTTAGCAGAGTGCAGGAATGCTCCCCAACTGGTTCCATGCCATTGCAGTCAGTGGGGCAAGCAGTGGGCAAAGCCAGGGGTGGGGATGTTCTAATTCCAGGGCTGATCTTCCCATGGGAGCAGCACTTCCCGTGGTGTATGGGGAAAAAGATGGGTCACTGGCCTGTGCTGGTTCCGGGTCACTAATCACAAAATTACAGAATGGAATGGGTTGAAGGGAACTTAAAGATCATCTACTTCCATCCCCAGTGATGTGGGCAGGGAAACCTCCCACTGCCCCAGGAAAAAAAGGACTTTGAAAGATTCCCCAGGCCAAATTCCTACTTGCAGCATGGAATCTGCCATTGGAGTATGTTATTCAGGGCTGTGTTGGATTAAATTATATATATCTGCCAGGATGGAAACTCCTCCACCTCCCTGGTCCTATTTATCTTCATGGATTTTGCCACAGGAACTCAAGGAGGAAAATTAGGAGAATGTTTTGTGTATTTCTGAGTTGCAGCTTCCCTTCAAGTCTAGGGCAGAGTGTGACAAGGACCTGCTAATCCCCTTGCAGCTGCTGGAGATGCCAGAGGGCCCTTCAGTGAGGAAGTTCCAGCTGCTGACCTCCCCTTTTGTGGGACAAGTGGTGGCCAAGGTGGGGGGAAGCAGCAGGAAGCTCAGTGTCAATGACCTGAATGCCCTGAGGCTCCAGGACTGCCAGGTGAGTTGAATTTACAGATCCATGACAAGTCTGAGGGCAGAAATCACCATTGCCCCACACGTGGGTGACAGAAGGTGCAGAACCTGTGAAAGTTTCCCTGAGGGTTTCACCTGGCTAAGTTGAGATGTCTGTGCTGTGGGTACTTGTCAGAAGTCACACTGGGTCAGTCCTGCTGGGCCTTCACTGGCCTCACACCTCGAGATGATGATTTGGACCTGACTGGCCAAACCCTGGTGCAGCCTCACCTCTGATTAAAGGTGTGGAGCAAAATTAAAAGCACAAAATGTGCCTAGCACAAAGTGGGAAGAGGAATCAGAAGTGATGATGACAAATTTCAAACCCCTGAGTGTGTGACCTGGTAGGCCTGATGGGAATCCCTGTGAGGGATTCAGAATTGAGTGGCACCTAAACACCTTGTGCTTCAGGCAGGCAAAGAAAGGAATCTGCAAGGATGACCCCAGCTCTGATGGGAATGGCTTGGATGCTGATGAATCCCATGTTCAGGGTGGGCTGATGTGCCCTCTATTAGAGGTTTTAGAAAATAAGTCACTTGTATGGAAACAGCCAGAGATTTTATCCCTGGAAGTGTTCAAAATCAGGTTGGATGAGAGCTGAGCAACCTGGTCTAGTGGAGGTTGTCCTTGACCATGGCTGGGGGCTTGAAATGAGATGAGCTTTAAGGCCATTTGAATTCTTTCTAGAATGTTGTGATCCTTTATGGTATCATCAGCACATCCCAGCTCTTTTCTCAGGTTCATGGGAAGAACTTGTACCTGGCATTTGTGGCAGCTGAAGGCCCTGTTGGGCCAACTGCAGAAGAGACAGCGCTGCAAAGAGAGGCTGTTTGTGGGGCAAGCTGTCCTGCCCAGGGACAGCAGGGACAGGCTGGTGTTCCACATCCCCATTCCCAAGATGAGGAGCTGCAGGAAGCCCAGCACTCAAGATCTGAAGCCCCAGAGGCAGCAGAGGGTCGGGGCAATTGGCTGCGCATTCACTTTGGCATGTTTGGCAGTGTCCGTGCAAACGAGTTCTCGAGGGCAAGCAGAGCCAACAAAAGGGGGGACTGGAAGGATCCTGTGCCCAGGTATTTCCTCTTTTCTCCCAAACCAAATCTGTGTGGGAATGCTCTTAGCCTTGATTTTCTCTGATAATTTTTAAGGCATGAGTGAATGTGGGGTGTGTTCAACCAGAGAATCCACAGTGGAATTGTAGGATGCAGTTGTCTGGGGATTATAGTACCAGCTCTGCTAAGATTTTTATCTTGAAAAGAGAATTTTTAGGATGCCAGGCTGAATCATGCCCTAAAAATGCCAGTTTCTCCCAGTTAGGTGTTTTTAAAAAAGCCTTGGATAAATAACAAACATCTCATACACCTGGAATCACATGCTAGGGTGATGCTGTAAAAGGCAGCAGTGAATTGAAAACATGGCTGTGGTTTGTGTCCTGTATCCCACTGGAATTGTACAGAGCAAGGGGGAACAGCTTCCCAGAGAAGCTGTGGCTGCCCTGGAAGTTTCCAAGGCCAGGCTGGACAGGGCTTGAAGCAATCTGGGGTGGGGGAAGGTGTCCCTGCTCATGGCAGAGGGTGGCCCAAGATGATCTTTGAGTTCTTTTCCAACCCAAACCATTCTATGATTCTATGATTTTTTGAAGGATGACTTTATTTCTATACAATTATTTTTAGACACATTTTTTGTGCTACTTTTAACATCCATTTCTCTGATTTGTGGACTGTACTGCTGAAGGCTTTGTCAACCAGGGTCACAGGGCAGCAGCAGGAAAAACTTCCCACCAGCTGTGTGGCTTCACCACCAAGCTTCATGGCTGTTGTTAAAGATGCCACCTTCCCTTGAGACAGTGGCCAGCTGCAGAGTATAACAAATAGTTCAGAGATGTTTCTGATGAGAAAATCCAACTTCTCTGCTTCTCCCAGGCTGGTTCTGCACTTTGAGAGCGGAGGCTTCCTTGTTTTCTACAACTGCCGGATGCTCTGGTGCTCCTCTCCCAGGGCTGATCCTGCTTCTGACGTCCTGGCTGTGGAATTCCACCGAGGCCGGGCGCTGCGTGCCCTCCGTGCCCCCGATCCCATCTGCTACACCCTCCTAGACCAAAGATATTTTTCAGGGCTGGGTGAGTTCCAGGGAATTGGGGCAGAAAGAGAAATGGAGGAAGGTGGGTGGGATGTCTATAGATGCAAAAGTGCATGTCTGGGTGGTTTTCCCTTTAGTTTAAGAGCTTCTGGTTGATCTTCAAGGTCTGTAACAACAGTAAAGAGAAGAGAGGGAAGAGAACCTCTTCCAGTCCAATCCCAGATCTAAGTCTACTCTTTGGATGCCAACTCTGGTACAGGGACTGGTGTTGCTGGCTGTGATCCCTGAGGCAGAAATCACAAATTAGAGCCAGCAGCCTGCATTACCTTGATTAGAAATATCCTTACTGTCTCCTTGTTTCTGACTTCCAGGGAACATCATCAAAAACGAGATCCTGTACCTGGCCAGGATCCACCCGTTAACACCAGGCTCCCTCCTGGCTCTCCCAGATCTGGAGCGCCTGCTGGACTGCGCCGTTCAGTTCAGCTCTGAGTGGCTGCACAACAAACGGCGTGGCCAAGGGCTGCACCCCCAGGTGTACCAGAAGGAGCAGTGTCCCCTGGGACATCCCCTGATGAAGGGCACTTTTGGACCCTCGGGTGGCTTCAAGAGACTGACGTGGTGGTGCCCTCAGTGCCAGCCTGAGGTGCTGCCAGGGGATGGGGGCCCTTCCCCAGTCACTGGGTGATCTGTCCTGCAGGGTGCTGGCTGGTCTCTGATCCATGCTCCTCGTTGTCCTAGAAGGTTTCTGTGGTATTTTTTAGGCTGTTGAGTTTGGTCTTTAGGGAGTTGGCAGAGTTAAGTGCTCAGTGGAGGTCCCAGGTCCCCTGAGTGGCTGCAGAAAGGAAAAAGTGGCTGTCCATGGGTTTTTTTTTACAGTGTAAAGAGTTTGACCAGGTCTGAGGTGCATTGGTCACCCCGTCCAGGTGGCAGTGGATGGGAAGTGTAAAGGGTTAAGCAGGGGATTGCTGTGGTCTGAAGTGACCCTGTCCCTTGACCCCAGAGGAGTCAGCAAAACAGAGGATATCCCTCTGCCTAAGCAGCTTGATTAATTAGGAATTAAATAATCCCACCTCTGTTAAGAGCTGAATACCTGTGTGCTGGGCTGTGACTGGGTGTGGTTAAACATGAGGGGCTGCTCCCATGTCATCTGGCAGGAACAGCTCCCTCCTCCTTCCACATCAGCTTGTACAAAATATACGTCAGCAGTGCTTGGTGGAGCTCATCTCTGCACCCACAGGTTTCAGCTTTGTGGCAAACTGCCAATTCCAGATCTCGCTGTAAAAAATTTAAAAGAAAATTACAGCGTGTGGCAGTGTTGCATAAAACTCAGGATCTCCAAGGAAACCTGAAAGCAGAAAGGTTTGGAAATAGAGCTGTGTCTCTGTACACCAGGTGGGAACTGCTGCTGTCCTCTCTCCCTGGATTTGAATTTATTTTAATAATGAGTTGTTGACTTGAGCAAAACAATAAAAGCTGGAATTAGAATCAGTGCTGTTTATCTCAAGTGTGTCCTTTCTGGTAGTTTCTTGGTTAAAAACATGGAGTGTACATGGAAATTCCAGCTGCCTGGAATTGGTTAACAGCTGCCTGTTGAGGATGGCAGAAGTGACTTTCCTTAGCTGTGTGAGTGGTCTCATTAATGGGAACTGGATTTAAAGATAGCTTGCAAATCAGCTGGGAATGCTGTAGGTAAACACCTCTGCTGTAGGCAGCTGCTTCCTAGGCAAGACTTGCACATCCTCTCCCTTGGGAACTGAAACCTTTGGGTGGTTGCAGGTTATGGGATTGCTGAATAAATGAATTAATGGGGTTATGGGGCCAAAGAAGGTGGTTAATGTCCCTTCTGCAGGGTGTTGGCCAAGTGTCTGTCCAAAACAAAGAATCATAGAATATCCTGAGTTGGAAGGGACCCACAATGATGATCAAAGCCCAGCTTCTGGAAGAAAACCACTCACAAAAAAGAACCTCAAGAGCTGAATCTTGCACTTTGAAGGATGGGGATGGAGCTGGGCATGTGTTGGGTTCTCAGCACAGGAAGGGTGTGGACTGTGGAAGTGAGTCCAGAGAAGGCCATGGAGGTGCTCTAAGGGCTGGAGCCCCTCTGTGATGGAGGCAGGCTCAGAGCTGGGGATGTCCAGCTAGGAGAAGCTGGGGATGTCCAGGGAGACCTCAGAGCCCCTTTCAGTGCCTAAAGGGGCTCAGGAGGGCTGGAAGGGGACTTTGGACAAGGGGGAATGGCTTCCTACTGCCCGAGCACGGGGTTAGATGGGATACGGGGACGGAATTCTTCCCTGTGAAGAGAAGGTGAGGGCTGGGATGGAATTCCCAGAGAAGCTGTGGCTTCTCCACCCCTGAAAGTGTCCAAGGCCAGGCTGGACGGGGCTTGGAGCAACCTGGGATAGTGGAAGTTGTCCCTGCCATGGCAGGAGGTTGGAACTGGAAGGTTTTTCACGACCCCTTCCCATGCCAACCCTCCCGCGCCTCCATGGCGGCTCCGCTCCCCTCACGCTCAGACGAGGGGGTTCGGGACCGCCGACTCCTTCCCGCTCCGCCTGTGCCGACGCGCGCCTCAGCCAATCAGCACCCGCCGCCGGCCGTCACACCAGCCGCGCCGCCTCCGTATTGGCTGGCGCTGCCCTGGTGCGAGCGCGCCTTCGCCAATCGGCGCCGTGCCCGCCCCACCGAGCGATGTGCCGAGCGCTGTGATTGGCTGCGGGGCGGGGCTGGAGCGGCCCCGCCCGTGCCGGGTTTAGCGGCGGGTGGGGGGGGCGGCGGGAGCGCGCGGCGGCGGCGGGGTCTGAGCGCGGCCCCCATGGAGCTGCTACGGAAATGGCTGGGCCACCCCGAGGACATCTACAACCTGCTCCGCTTCAAGATGGGCGGCTACCGCGCCGTCATGCCGCGGATGGACACGGTGAGCGGCGAGGGATGCGTGGGCGGCGGGAAAAGCTTCGCTGTCGCCGGTGCGCGGTGCTCCCGGTGTGGAGCGGGGCACGAGAGGAGGAGGAGGAGGAGGAGGTGGGGGGCACTGTCATGTCCGGGCGCGGATACGGTGTTGCCATGGGTGACCATCTTGTATCCAGCGTGTATAGGACTTTGCCCGGCTTTGTGCGCCTTGTGTGCGCCTCGGTGCTCCCCGGTTCTGCCGGCTCCGGGCATCCTATTGCATTGCTCGTGCTGTTTGTGCATCCTACCGGTTCTGGGCGTTTCACCGGTTCCGGGCATCCTGTGCATTGGTGCATCCCACCGGCTCCAAGCATCACTGCTTTGCCCGGTGCCGGTACCCTGCGAGCTTCCCACCGGCTCTGAGCATCATTTGCATTGCTCGGTGCCGGTACCAATGCCGGACATCGCAGAGCCCCGGTGGTACCGGAGCATCCCGCAGCTCCAGGCATCCCTTGCATTGCTCAGTGCCGGTATCCTGCGACCATCCCACTGACTCCGAGCATTTCACGCTTCCCATGCATTTCTCACTGCCCATACCCGCATTCATCCCCCTATCTCCGAGCATCCCTTGCACCGCTCGGTGCCGGTACCCTCCGCTCATCCCCGGCGCTCCGTTCATCTCACGGCCCCGGCGCTGTCCGTACATGGCAGCGTGTCCGGCCGCGGCACGGGGCGGGTTAAGGGGCGGGTTTCGGGCCGGAGGCGGAGCGGAGCGGCCGCAGCCCCCCAGTGCTGCCGCCCCCATGGCGGCCGGCTCCCGGGCCGTGTCCGTGCTCCGGCGGACACTCACGCTGTCCCCGCCGCGGAAACCCCCGCGGGCAGCGGGACAGCGGCGGGGACAGCACCAGCAGCAGCGGTGCGGAGCCCCCCCGGCCCCGCCGCCCGCCGCCGCCCCCCGGTTCCAACCCGCGGCCCCCGGCCCGCTCTGCCCACAGGACTCACTGGGATGCGGCCTCCGAACCTGCTACCGGTACCTCAACCAGACCAGCCGCAGCTTCGCCGCCGTCATCCAGGCTCTGGATGGAGAGCTGCGGTGAGCGGGGGACACCGGGGAGGGGTGCGGTGACCGCCGGCAAGGCGGGTTTTTGGGGGGTGGTTGGTGGGGTGACATCCCAGTATTGGGGATCCTCGGGAGGGGGTGGGTGCAGCTTTCCCCCGAACCCCTTGGTGATGGTGGGGGCAAATCTCCTCCTTGGGAGGTGGTGATGGTGGGGGTAATTCTCCTCCCTGAGTGGTACAATACCACCCCAACACTGGGGATCCTCGGGAGGGGGTGAGTGCAGCTTTCCCCCGAACCCCTTGGTGATGGTGGGGGCAAATCTCCTCCCTGGGTGGTGATGATGGTGGTGATTGTGAGGGTTAATCTCCTGCCTGGGTGGTACAATGCCACCCCAACACTGGGGATCTTCGGGAGGGGGTGGATGCAGCTTTCCCCTCGAAGCCCCTGGTGATGGTCGGGGTAAATCTCCTCCTTGGGAGGTGGTGATGGAGGTGGTGATGGTGAGGGTAAATCTCCTCTCTGACTGGTACAATGCCACCCCAACACTGGGCATCCCAGGGATCTTAGTGACCCCCCAGTTTCAGGTCTCCCCAGGAGCTGGTGGGTGTGATACCCCCTTAATAGCAGAGCCCATGCAGTACCTACCCCCAAACTCCCTTTTTCTCTAGTGGAGCTGCTGGGACACGCTCCCTCTCCCATCAGGAGCTGACTGGGCTCGCTCAGCTCAGCCCCACCCCGTGCAGCAGACGTGGGGATTTTCACGTCCCAGCTGGCTGTGCCACATCCCCCCTGTGCATCACATCCCTCCCCAAACTGTGTCTCTGGGCTGAGCCTCCTGGCCAGCAGGCTGTTAAACACAGAGCCTGGCACTGTGCCCCGTGTGACACCCTGGGAATGTGTCCTGGCACTGCTGAGCTGGACAAAGGCTGGAGGGAGGAGGTGAGGAAAAACCTGGGGCTGACCAAGGGTCTGGGCCTTGCCTGGGAGGTGCTTTTGGAAGCAGCTGCCTCAAAACCTGTGCATTTATCACAGGGGGTTTGTTGCACACCCATTTTTTGCTGTGCAGATTTTGCTGCCCTGTGCAGAAAAGCTTCAGACAGGAATAGTAACAGAGGATGTAAATAAAGCTCAGCTGGTCAGGGGGCCTCATGCCATGTAATTATTCTCCATATATAATTCCCTATATTCATTTGACAATTACTGATTTCAGTTTTTAAATCCTCAGTTATTCCCAAGATGGGTTCATGATCAAATTTAGGGGTTCTGGAAGTTTTTCCAGACACATCGGATGTCTCTGATCTGAGCAGTTGCAGGCACCACCTCTGACACTGTGTGGTCTATGGGGTTTCTGAGCCCTGGTTTGGCATTTTGGATGGTGCCACATAACTGTGTCCAGTGTTTATGAAATGGTGTTTGCAGCCTGGTAGACAGGAAAGGCAGAGAAGTTCAGTGGTTTGGCTGAAATTGCATGGAAAAGTACAAATAGGGCCAAGAATTAAGCTTTTTATTTTCCATGCTTTTTCTGTGCAGGAATTAAGAAAAAAAATTAAGAAAACACTATGAAACCTGTTAGCAGTGTGTCTGCCCTGTGCTTGCCTCAAACTTCCTGCAGGTTTTTTTGTGTTTTTTGTTATTTAATCCTTGCCCTACAGCCCTGCAGGAGGATCACCCTTCAGGGCACAGAATTTCTGCCTGGCATCCTAAAAATGCACTTGCCTGATCTTTGCAACCCAGGGTTGGGCAGGGATGGTGGTTGGATTACAGCTGGCTCAGTAGTGGATCAGGAGAGACTCATTTTCAAAGGAGTTCCACCAGAGGATTTAGGGACAAACAAGGGAAATACAAAAGAGGGAGGATAGAGAAATAGGTAGAGCCACAGCCTTAAATAATTTTGCTGGATCAAAAAAGTGCTTGCATTGATGTTGACCCCATCAGGGAGTTCAGCTGAGCCCCTGTGGTTACAGACTGGCATCCCAGAAGGGCTGCTGGAAAATGGGGAACTTCTGGAGGAGTCCTTGGGGCAGTGCTTCCCTGGCCAGACAGGGTATTGATAGCTGAGTTGAAATGTCTGATTCCTCTTTCCTGGCTATTTTTTGGCCCCATTAACCACTTGTTTTGCTAGCCAGAGCCCTGCCCAGCTCATTGCTCTATTGTTAGGGTGTTTCTGGGAAGGTGGGAGGCTCAAAAGTGCAATTTCATCCACAGCTGAGCCAACAGCATCATAACTGCTGGTGGTGGGAAGGAGTTCTGATCCAAGTTTCCTGGTGATGGAGAGGAGAGGAGGGATGCTCCTGCCTCCCTGCTGCCAGTTCCATGCTCCTGCCTGTCTCTGGAACTCTTCAGGATCTGTTCTTGAGGGTCCAGCACAGGCTGTATGTCCTGGCAAGGAGAAAGGAGACCTCCTCACCTGGGCAGGAGGGAGCTTGATCTCTGGAAGATCCAGACTTGTTCTTTGCAGGTGTCTGCTTCCATTTGTGCCACGGGTCTAAATTCAGTGTGTGATGGAAGCTAAGGAGGCAGGGTACGCTTCCCTGGCCAGACAGGGTGTTGATAGTTTAGCTGAAATGTCTGGTTCCTGCTTTACTGTTTATTTTTGGCACCATGAACCACCTGTTTTGCTGGCCAAAGCCCTGCCCAGCTTGCTCCATGGTTGGGGCGTTTCTGGGAAGGTGGGAGGCTCAAAACTGCAATTTCATCCATGGCTGAGCCAACAGCATCATAACTGCTGATGGTGGGAAGGAGTTCTGATCCAAGCTCATAGCTCCTTTCCTGTTGATGAAGAGGGGAAGAGGGATGCTCCTGCCTCTCTGACAAGGAGAGAGGAGACCTCCTCACCTGGGCAGGATGGAGCTGCACCCAGGACAGGGCTGGAGCTTGAGCTCTGGAAGATCCAGACGTGTTCTCTGCAGGTATCTGCTTCCATTTGTGCCACAGATCTAAATTCAGTGTGTGATGGAAGCTAGGGAGCCAGGGCACCCTTTGCCTGGCCAGGCAGGGTGTTGGTAGTTGAGCTGAAATGCCTGGTTCCCCCTTCCTGGCTTTTTTTGTCACCATGACCACCTGTTTTGCTGGCCAGAGCTCTGTCCAGGTCACTGCTCCATGGTTAGGGTGTTTCGGGGAAGGTGGGAGGCTCAAAAGTGCAATTTCATCCACAGCTGAGCCCACAGCATCATAACTGCTGGTGGAGGAAAAGATTCTGATCCAAGCTCATAGCTCCTCTGCTGGTGATGGAGAGGAGAGGAGGAATGCTCCTGCATCTCTGCTGCCAGTTCCGTGGTCCTGCCTGTCTCTGGAACTCTTCAGGATCTGTTCTTGAGGGTCCAGCACAGGCTGTATGTCCTGGCAAGGAGAGAGGAGAGCTCCTCACCTGGGCAGGAGGGAGCTTGAGCTCTGGAAGATCCAGACTTGTTCTTTGCAGGTGTCTGCTTCCATTTGTGCCACAGCTCTAAATTCACTATGTGTTGGAAGTTAGGGAGGCAGGTAAGGTCTGGATGCAGAATTGAGGTTAAATAAGTGTTTTAACTCTGCTGGGTTCTGGAATTACTGCTGGCTCTTCCCTGGGCATGATGCCCATGTGAGAGGTGCCTCTGGGATGGCATTTCCAGGTTCTGCTCTGCCTTTCTTGGTGGCTCCTGGAAGCAGATTGGAGCCTTGGGCACTTGCATCCTGTTGGATGAACATTTACAGCCTGGCTGGAATGGAAAAACACGGTCATGCAAAGGAACAGGAGCACGAGAGCTGCTCATGTGGTTTGACAGAGGTGTTAAATACTCTTCTAATCAAGGAAAAAAAGCCAAATTTAACAGTATTGGCTGTAAGAGCAAGTCAGTTTTCCCTGGGTGATTAATCAGTGCTTGCACATTGTCATTCCAGGGCTACAGTGCTGTCACCTGCTAATTAGCATTTAAGCAGACCAAGCTACTTTCCATTTGTTCAACAATTAATAAATGCCTCCTCTCATTGGCATATATCCCTGTGCTCATAGAGATCTGGGCATTATTTAATATAAATCCTGTTGCAAACAGCATTTCTTGCCATCAGGACTTGGTTTTGTTTGTTTGGTTTGTTTTCTTCAGCTTCAGAAGTGTGGAGGCAGGGATGGGGAAGAAAGCAGGGATAGGGAAAGCAGGAGTGGTGGGAGCAGGAGGAGAGGTGGCTCTCCAGCAGCTTCCTGCTGGGGTATTGGGACACATGGGCTGCCTCCAGTGTCTTGCTTCTGGAGATATAAAATACAGGGTGATTTTGGCTCTTTCTGCCCGTCCTAATGTTCCTGTTGCACAGTGTGACCCCTTTATTCTCCCCCAACGAAGGACAGGAGTATTTTACCCCAACAGGGTAAAAAGTGTGCAGAGAAGAGGGAATGATGGGGAAAACACACCTGGTTTTTTCCCCCCTTCACTATTTGACATTTGCTTTTCCAAATAAGCTCACCTTGGGCTCTGTCCTCTGGGTCCAGGTGAGCACTGACCTTGCTTGCAGGGTTGGATCTTCCCTGCTCAGGGAGCTCACAGGCCTGACCCTTCCCTGATGCACATCTTAGAAACCCCAAAATCATGCTGTGGTGCTCCTCATGAGGGAAAATCCTGGAATTCCTATGGATGACATGAGCATCCCCTTGGATGTCAAGGTCCCGATGCTGCACGAGTTCCACTCCCATCTCTACCAGCCAGACTGGAAGTACACATCTAAAAACACATCTTAGAAACCCCAAAAGCATGCTGTAGTTCCCTGATACACATCTTAGAAACCCCCAAATCATGCTGTAGTTCTCCTCATGAGGGAAAATCCTGGATTTCCTACCCTGGCTGGTATCTTCCAAAGGCACCTGGCAGTGCCAGTGTGTGACACGCTGAGCTCAGAGTGCCTCTGCTGAAGGCTCTGTGGTTAATCCCAGCTGCTTGTCCTGCCTCCAGGGCAGTCCCAAGTAAAAGTTTACTGTTTTTTCTCCCTTTCCAGCCATGCAGTGTGTATATTCTACCTGGTTCTCCGTGCCCTGGACACTGTAGAGGATGACATGAGCATCCCCTTGGATGTCAAGGTCCCGATGCTGCACGAGTTCCACTCCCATCTCTACCAGCCAGACTGGAAGTACACAGAGAGCAAGGAGAAGGACAGGCAGGTGCTGGAAGACTTCCCAACGGTAAGGCAGCCTCCTCCTTGCTCCTGATGGCATCTCAGGGTGCCTGGTTGTCTCCATGTGGTGCCTGCAGAGCTTCCCAAGGGCTCCATCACCTGCCTGTGGGGCTGGGTGCCAAGCTGGGGTGAGAAATTCAAACATTGTGCAATGCTGTGGGGCAGAGGGGATCTGGCTGTGGAAAAGTTCCAGCTCTGAAAAATGGCTTTTTGCCTCCTCTGCTGGAAGAGCAGATGACCATTGTCTTGTGGAGAGAGATTTGGGGTTGTTACCCAGCACAGTGAATTGTATTTGTGGGGTGTTCTGGTGAAGGAAGGGATGATGAATTTGACTCTATGTTTTTAGAAGGTAAATTTAGTATGATATGATATATGATATGATATGATATTATATTATATTATAGAATACAGAAAGGATATTTGTAGAATGCTAAAAAGATAATAATGAAAACTCGTGATTCTTTTCAGTCTCAACACAACTTAGTACTGATTGGCCAATGAGTCAAAACAATTCACACCAGAAACCAATAAAACAATTACTTATAAATAAACCATCTTTAAACACATTTCATATAAGCAAAACAAAGGAAAAGTTAATAAGATAATTACTGGGTTTTTTTTTTCTCTGAGGCTTTTCAGCTTCTCAAGAGGAAAATCTTAGACAAAGAGATTTTTCAAAAAATGTAAATGTAAGACCTGTGTACACAGTGGGAGGTGTCCCTGCCCTCAGGTAGGGCAGAGGGTGGAATGAGATGAGCTTTAAGGTCCCTTCCCACCCAAACCATTCCATAACTCTGTGATATAAGACAAAAAGCACCCTCGCTGTTATTAGTAATAATATTGTGTTGATTTTTTTATTGTTGAGCTGATTTTTAGGGTTTTTTTCTTTGCTCTGTTTAAGAAAAAATGTGATAGTTCTGGTGAGGAACATCTCATTTTCAGAGGATGTTCTGTTGTGTTCAAGTTTTTACCATTTTTAATTTATTCTGCCCTTTTCAGGCTTTCCCTAGCAGTGGGAATGGGGTAGTTGTTTGGGGAGCTGGGGTGTGTTGAGAGTTCTGATGCTCAGGTTTGGAGTGTGGAGTGCTGTAGGGGATGTCTGTGTTGGGATTCTTGGCAACAACAATGTGAGTAGGGATACAGTAGGTAAGTCAGTGGCTTGGCTTTAGAGGAGCTTTTGAGAAGGTGTTTGTGGCACTTTGCTGTTCTCTCTTGGTGTATATGTTATTTATTTGAGGCAATCTATGCTCAGGTATGATTTTAATAAATTTTTAATATTTTAAAGGAATATTTTAATAAATATTCTAATAAATATAATTTTATGTAATGTTTTGATCACTATTGTTTTAATATTTTAAATAATTTTTTAATATTTTAATAAATCAATGCTCAGGTATTATTTTAATAATTCTAATAATAATGGAATTGTAGAACCATGGAATTTTTGTGTGTGGTGGGACCATAAAGCTCATCGCATTCCATCCCCTGCCATGGCAGGGACACCTTCCACTAGACCAGGTTGCTCCAAGCCCTGTCCAACCTCACCCTGAATTTTTGGGGGGCATTCACAGCTTCTTTGGGCATGCTCTGCCAGTGCCTCACCACCCTTATAGTGAAAAACTTATAATAATATTTCCTAGAGGTGCATTTGCAGGCTGTGCTGCTCTGTGTAGGGGACTGAAGCCACAGAGGCAGAAGCAGAGTGAATACATTTATTTTACAGATAAACCCTTATTGCACACAACCCCTGGGCTGGCTGCAGTCCCCCACTGATGGAGAATAAAGCTTAGCACAGTAAAACATGATGCTCCACAGTTTTGGGAAAAGGAAGGTGCACTTTTTAATATTTTTTCTCAGTGTGAGAGTGATGGAGACACTGCAGGTGTCCCTGCCCATAGCAGGGGGGTTGGAACCAGAAGATCTTCAAGGACATTTCCAACCCAACCCACTCTGTGATTCCAGGATCACATTGCCGGACATGCAGTAGAAGGATTTCTCACTTCCCTCACTGCTTGATGCCTTTCCAGTTGTGCCAAATGTGTGAAGCTAGAGCTGGACAGGGCTGGGGAGAGCAGAAACCTCCCACGGGTCTTTTCCATGGCTGGTGTGATGGAATGCTCTCAAATTACAGAGGAAAACAGCTCTGTGTACCAAGTGCAGCCAGTTTTGTCCTGCAGCTCCCAGATGATACCAGTCCAAGGCCACAGAGCCTTCCCAAAGATTCTGCTGTGTCTGATCTCCTGCCAGAGACCATCCTGTTTAGACTGGGAACAGGCTAAGCCTGAGCTCCAAGGACCTTGAAACAGCTCAGATTGAGGGAGTTGTCCCAGATCTCCAGCCAGGGCAGGATTAGAGCCTGGTAAACAGTATTTTTCTGATTTGTTAAACAGTATTTTTCTGATTTGTTAAACAGTATTTTTCTGATTTGTTAATAAATGTTGAACTGTGCTGCTTGTTTTTTTTTCCTTCCTGAACACTCTCTTTCTGTTTTTACCACGCTACAGATCTCCATGGAGTTCAGAAAACTGTCCAAGGTCTACCAGGATGTGATTTCAGATATTTGCCACAAGATGGGTGTTGGGATGGCAGAGTTCCTGGAGAAAAAGGTGGATTCTCAGCATGAGTGGGACAAGGTGAGTGAGCCCAGACAGAGGAATGGACTGAGCTTGAGCAGGGTCATGAAGTTAAGGTTTGAGAAAGCCCTCTGAGATCACCAAGCCCAACCATTCCACCAGCACTGCCAAAGCCACCACAGAACTGTGTCCCCAAGTGCCACATCCAAAGGTTTTTTTGAACACTTCCAGGTAGGGCCCACCTTGTCTCTATGAAAGGAGTAGACAGACCATCCCTGTTGGGAAAAAATGTTTGTTTTCATGGGAAAGCTGAGACATCCCAGGGAGACCTTGCATCAAATGAGCTCTCAATTGCTTTTTGTAAAACTCAGTGTGGCAAACAGGCAGCTCTTTGTAACTGCTCCTTTTATCTTGGTTTGTTTTTTTTTTTCCCCCCTTTCCCAACTTGTCACCTCCTTGGCAGTATTGTCACTACGTTGCTGGGCTGGTGGGGATTGGCCTCTCCCGTCTCTTCTCTGCATCAGAGCTGGAAGATTCCATTGTGGGGCAGGACACAGAGCTGGCAAACTCCATGGGCCTCTTCCTGCAGAAAACCAACATCATCCGTGACTACCTGGAGGACCAGATGGAGGGAAGGGAGTTCTGGCCCAGAGAGGTGAGGAAAAACCTCATAAAATTGCTGCTGTTGGCTGTACATCTTCTTGGTAATGACAGTTCTGGCTGACATCTGTCTGCAGCTCTCTGGGTACAGATGTGGGCACAAGGTGATTTCTCCTCTCTGCTAGGTTTTCTCTAGGAATGAGGGAGGATAAAACTGGCTGGGATCCCAGGAGGGTACCCAAAAGCTCCTAAAAAAGCAGGGTCAGCTTTGCCTGTGCCTGACATGATGTCCAAAAATTTTTCTCCCCCTTTCCTATGTGGCTCTGCTGTCTCACAGGGCATTTCTTGATGTGTGACTCACCTTTTCCTTGCCCTCCCTTGCAAAGATAGGTAGATGAGTTTCACCCTCCTCCTTTACCATCTCTTTGTGTGCACCAAGGCCACTGTCACATCCTCACAGCCTGCCCTTCCTGCTTTTCTTTACCCCAAGGCTGTTGTGTGGGGGTTTTTGGTGCTTCTTGTTGCTCTCCCAGACCTGCTGTCTCTCTGATGACATCAGTGCACCCCTCCAGCTCAGGAACACTTATCTTGGTGTTTAGGTTTGGAGCAGATATGCCAAGAAGCTCTCAGACCTTGCCAAGCCAGAGAACATCGACGTGGCCGTGCAGTGCCTCAATGAGCTCATCACCAACGCCCTCCACCACGTCCCTGACGTCCTCACCTACCTGTCGCGCCTCAAAAACCAAAGTGTCTTCAACTTTTGCGCTATCCCCCAGGTGAGCTGAGCTCCCAAGTGGTTCCTCACCCTCTGCAGCCCAGCTGGTGAGGAGCTGGAGGTGGAGGAGGTTCCATGTTGTTGTTTTTTTTGCTTTTTTCTTGGCTCCTGCCGTTTCTGCTGTTGTTGAGGTTGTGGCTCCACTCCATGGATGTCACTGTGGAGAGGGTGATCCTCTGGCAAGTTCCTTGCAGTGCAAGTTGCTGTCTCTCCCCAGGTGATGGCCATTGCCACGCTGGCTGCCTGCTACAACAACCAGCAGGTGTTCAGGGGGGTGGTGAAGATCCGCAAGGGCCAGGCCGTCACCCTCATGATGGATGCCACCAACATCCAAGCTGTCAAAGCCATCATGTACCAGTATGTGGAAGAGGTAGGCTCAGCAGTTTGCTTTGGGTCATTTCTGGCTGTTCCTGTCCCTGTTTTTGGGGTGGAATTGGGAGTACATGGAAGTCTGTTAATTTTATCCTTGGCTCAATGATGATGGGGAGTGGTGACCCTGATATGGTTTGGTGGGGAGTGGTGATCATGATGTGGTTTTGGCATGAACCAAACTGTGCTTGATGTGTTCCCTGGGTCTGGGTGTCTGTTGGGATGTAGGGACTGGGGCCAGGGGCATCCTGGCCTGGACCAGCACTAGTGTGACCAGGGCAGTGCCCATCCCCTTGAGCCAGTTCTGGGGTCAGTTCTGGGCCACTCACAACTCACAAAGAACATTGAGGGGCTGGAGCGTGTCCAGAGAAGGGAATGGAGCTGGGGAAGGGGCTGGAGCACCAGGAGTGGCTAAGGGAGCTGGGGTGGGGCTCAGCCTGGAGAAAAGGAGGCTCAGGGGGGACCTTATGACTTCCTCCTGACTTCAAGGTCCTGTGGAGATTAAAAGTTCACATGGAAAGTCAACTGGTGGGTGCTTTAATGGGGAAAAAACACCTCCCTTTCCCAAAACCCAATTTCAGTGAAGGCTGTTAAATAAAAATACTTCACTTCTGCACCAGGGAGACCCCAAGCCATGGGTTATTAGAGCTGCCCTTGTGAACTAGCTGATCCCATGGCAAGGGACAGTGACACTGCAGGGCTTTAACCCAGGAGAGGGTCTCTGCTTGAGCCCACCTTGCTCAGACTCCTGCAGAGGAGTGTCTCAGAAAGCCATGAGAAGAAGACCCCAAAAGCCACAGAATCAGATGATAATGTGGCTGTTCCAGGCAGGAATGTTCCCACTGGTGTCAGGCGGGCTGTACAGCGAGTGAGGATTGCAGGGTGAGAACCCCTGATCCCAGTAACACCACTGGTCCCAGTAACACCACTGGGGCTTGAGGGATCATGTCCAAAGCCATGTGGTCCATGTCCCATCATGGGGTGCCCTCAAGAGGCAGCTTGGCTTAGTGCACTTCCCGAGGGAAGTGGGAGAGGGATGGGCCCCTGTGATTGTGTTCGGGGGGAAGAGATGAGGATCTGACTCCATGTTTCAGAAGGCTGATTTATTATTTTATTATATATATTTTATTAAAACTACACTAAAAGAATAGAAGAAAGGATTTCATCAGAAGGCTGGCTAAGAATAGAAAAAGAAGGAATTAATAACAAAGGCTTGTGGCTGGGACAGAGTCTGAGACAGCTGGACTGTGATTGGCCATTAATTTGAAACAACCACATGAGACCAATCACAGATCCACCTGTTGCATTCCACAGCAGCAGATAATCATTGTTTACATTTTGT
>JAWWEX010000182.1:109537648-109549532 GCA_035583215.1 Arremon brunneinucha | reverse complement strand
AGAGAGTCTGACACAGCTGGCTGTGATTGGTCATTAATTAAAAACAATTCACATGCTGGGTAAACAATTCTCCAAATCACAACAAATCTCCAGTTCCAGAGCAGCAAAACAGGGAGAAGCTGAAACTTCCCAGGATAAGAAGGGATTTTTCATAAAATATCATGGTGACAAACAAGAACCAGTGAAGTTTCATGATTCTGTTTTTGATGATGATGCCAAAGGCTACAGAAACTATCAAATACACCACAGGAGTAGACATTTAAATGATGCACAGAGGGAAGCATTTAGACCCTGCTCACTGTCTAATGAAGACACTTCTGGTGTTTTAACTTGTCATCAACTGTACAATAACTCTTAAAAATTAAGTCTTATTCTGTAGGATACCATCCACACAGAAGTCTCAGTATTTTTCAGGAAAAGCATCAGCACTAGGGCTGTGTGACAGATCAAGGAACTCCTCATCAGGATCAGAGAAGCACCAATCTTTTCTCCACAGCCTGCAGTAGATCCTGCCTTCCTCCTTCCTCTCAAACACTCATTATTATTCCTTCTCACTTTCCCCTCCACAGAGGAATTCCCCTTCAGCTGAGAGGCACAGAGGACAGTACATTCTCCCAGCTGGTGTTCAGTGCTGTCATTTGAATTCTATTTTATGTTGACTCAGTGTCTGGATTGCAACAGGAGGGCACAAGCAGCTGAGATTAAAGCAGCCAAGGGCAGGTAATGATTGACCAGGCTCCCAGACCTCAGCACAGCACCATCCCTGAACCTGAAATGTACAGGGGCCTCCCCTTGTGCCCTTTCAGTGACACCAGCCAATGTCTCACACACCAGGATTCATTAACTCATCTGCTGCATTTCTCCTCATCTGAAAATTTTAGGGTATTTCTTTAATAAGAGACTTTTGTACTGTTACCAAGCTCAGTGGGGACTGATGGAGAAACAGAGGTAAAACCTGCCCTGTGCACCCATTTAGCCCATGGGAAATGGCACAAACCACTCTAATGACAAGTGATATGTAGGAATACTGTGTATGAAAGCCAAATGTATCCATTAGAGGATGCCCACTAGTAAATTTTCATTTTCAAGCAACCTTGGCCCTCATTTTCCCATTCTCATTGTGCCCTTGTCATAGTTGAGACAGAGACAACACAAAGCAGCACACTCCATTTTCAGAAGGCTTCAAACTGATTTTATTATAGCATGCATGCTTTTTATACATTTTTACAAAACTCAAAAGTTTTCACTTTACTCATTGATCACAAAAGACAAAGTGCTCATTGGAATAGGCAGTTGCAAGTTTCTCTTCTTTATCCTTCTTTCTTTCTTGGTTTCTACGTCAATGACCTTGGTAGAAAATTCTTTCAGGGGTAAACATGGATCCTCTTATCAAACTTCTCTCTGGCTCACAGAAATCACTGTAAAACCTCTTCTAAATGCCCTTAGCAGGATGATGTTGAAGGATAGAAACATGGAATCATAGAATGGTTTGGGCTGGAAGGAATTTAAAGATAATCCAGTTTCAACCCTCTGCAATGGGCAGGGACACCATCCACTACCCCAGGTTCCTCAAAGCCTGATCCAGCCTGGTTTTGAACAGTTCCAAGGATGTTCCACCTTCCATTAGAGCAGGCTGTTCCAGATGGAGCAACCTGGGGTAGTGGAAGGTGTTCCTGCCCATGGCAGAGGTGGAACTGGATGATCTTTAAGGTCCTTTCCAACCTAAATCTTTCCATGATTCAATAATAATGATTTGTGCTATCATCAGGAAAGCCAGGAGAATACAGGATTATGTTTTAACATGCATTTGGTTTTAATGAAAGATAAGCACATGATTTCTTAAATAACCCCGTGCCTATGAGATTTTAAAGGCATATTTATATTTACAATGGTAAAATGAAGTTTTGCCACCATCCAAATACTTGTATCCTGTTTTAAACAACCTTTCTCAAAAGCATAGTAGTTTTTAGACTTCTTTTCATTTGCCATAAGCTGATGAGTCACACTTAGGAGAAAACAATGAGGCAAACTCCTCCTATATAAAATCATGTATGGTGCTTGTTGTGAATTATTATGGGGGTAGTTGTTACTCAAGGAGGGAACAAGAGAAGTAAAACCCCTGTTTTGCAGAAGACTGAAAAAATCAGCTTGAAATGCTGTTTGCAAAGGTTTTCCCCACTCAACATTTCAGATTTTCCTTGCAGTATCACTTTTGGAAAGGGGCTGCTGGGGCAAAATTCAGGAAAATTGAATTGCAAAGTCCCCCCAGCTCCTCTTTGCTTAGAGAGCTGGATTTCTCGGAAGAGGTACTTGCAGCTCCTTGAATTCCCAGCTCATGTGTGGGAGTTAATGTTCAACAGAGATCTCCAGGACTCCATCCTGGCCCTGGGTACTGTGGGATAGAGTTCCATGCACACACTTCCACATTCCAGCCCCAGGTCACTGCTGTGCTGCACGAATTGTTCTGCTCCTTGCCTGTTTTATACGAGTTTTGCCCGGTTTTAAGCAACCAGTTTACTCCTGTCTTTTTTTTTGTTAGCACTCAAAGTCATGGAATTTTCCTCTTGCTCTGAGTGACATTTTCAGGTTGCCTGTGCTAGCAGGGCTCAAAGAGTTGGTCACTTCCATAGAATCATGGGATCCTGGAAGAATTTGGGTTGGAAAGGACCTTAAAGCCCATCTCATTTCAACCCCCTGCCATGGGCAGGGACACCTTCAACTGGGCCAGATTGTTCCAAGCCCCGTCTTAGGTTGTTTCCAGAGACATCCACCACCTCCCTCCCTGGGCAACCTGTGCCAGGGTTTTGCCACCCTCATTGCAAAAATCTTCTTCTCTGTTTCCTAGAGGGCTGTTTTCCTTCTGCAAAATCTGTCCAGCAAAATCTGAGTGCTGTGGCAATCCATATAAATGAAATTATATAATTTAACTTTAATAATAGATTGACTCTGTTCCAGAGGAGAGAAAATTAAGCCATGGAAGTGAGTGGAGCTTTTTCAAATAACAAAACATATTCACAACCTTCCCCAGAGCCACATTCTGATTTATTTGGGAAAAACATCCCTGCTCCCCAGCTTTGATGTGTTATGGATAAGTGCTTCCACTTGCACATCATTCCCACACTGTTCTGAGGGGAATTCACATATCAAAGGGTCTTGAGAAAAACAAAAGAGTTTTAATTTTTGGTTTATTCATGCTGGTGTTGCAGGTTTGCCTCTCTGTGTCCTACTAAAGAGAAAAGAAAGGGGTGACAAATTAAATTTCTTCTCCATTAGAAATGGGGAAAGCTGAAGAGTTGCTGCAAAGGAAAAGATCATTTTCAAGGCAAGGGTACAAAAAAAAGAGGGACAGAAAAGGAGCACTTGGCATTTCTTGGTTAATTAAATTTTATGAGTGGAAGAGGGAAATCAGTGTTTATCTTGCTGGTTTTTGCTGCATAAACTCACCTTGTTGCCTCTCTCTCAGCTGCTCGATCTGGCCCATTACTGTGCAAATTAAACATAAACCTCGGTAATGTTTTCATCCTTCTAACAATTCTTGGAACAAAAATGCCATTAACTCCGAGTTAAATATAATGAATGAGGTAATAAGGAAGCAAACCACTGAACCAGAATGTCAGAGGTAGGAACTGCAGAAACACCTGGGTGACAGTGTTTAAGCTCTTTATTAGCCCAGGATTTTGTGAAGGAGAACCTTCCTGCATTGATCTCCTTTTAAGAAAATTTACAGCCACAGGGATCATGCTCTGAAGTGAAGCCCCAGAAGATGCTGCCCTTCAAATCATTGTCTCAGACATTATTTTTGTGGAAACAGCACATCCTCCCAACCTTTTAAGAGCAATAAGAGGGGAAATATTTGGCATTGCATCACAAACTTGTGCATGTATATGAAATAGTTTATTTCCTTTAAAGGAAATTAGATATATTAGTGAGTGTTAGAACTCTTAACTCCCAAGATTTTTAATATGGACAAACAAACTGAATGCAAAGAGGTCAGAATTTGCCCCTTAAGGCTGAAGGAAAAGAAGTGGGAATGATGTGGGATGAAATGCCAGGCTGAATGGGGCTTGGAGCAACCTGTTCTAGTGGATATGTCCCTGTCCATGGCAGGGGTGTTGGAATGAGATGATCTTTAGGGTCCCTTCCAACCCAAACTGTTCTGTGATTCTGTGATACAAGTGAGGAGTGAAGCGGGGGGAGAGCTTTGTGTCAGCCCCCTGCAGTGGGTGAGGCTGTCCTGAGACCTGCTTAAAAAGTGACAGAGAGCAGTTGCATCACCTCAGGTCTTTCCCAATGCTTTCCTCTGCCTTTGACATCATCCACCTGGCTAGGATGGGGAGATGGAGACAAAATGTTACATGAACTGTCAGCGAGTGACAAACCCAGGGTCAAAGCTGGGTCTCCACTCCAATGGTCAAGCTACGTCAGGGAAGGTATAGGTTGGATATTAGGAAGAAATTTTTCACTGAAAGAATAATAAAGTACTGGAATGCTCTTCCCAGAGAGGTGGTAGAATCACCATCTCTGGATATGTTTAAAAAAAGACTGGACATGGCACTTGGTGCTATGCTCTAGTTGAGACATTAGGGCATAGGTTGGACTCTATGATCTTAAAGGTCTCTTCCAACCTCATCATTCTGTGATTCTGTGGCTTCCAAGTCCCCCTGACCCATCCTGGTGCCTGTGTTGGGAAGACCTTTCCAAAAGCCATGAAATTTGGTGCAGCTCAGTCAGGCTTGGCTGATGGTCAGATTATATAACTGACCCATGGGGTGGAAATTCACCCTTGGGGGATTGCAACACATTCACTGCCACCTGTGATAAGGGGTCCAGTCCCTCTCCAGAAAGTTCATGGCAGTTATTCATTGACTTGTCACACTTGCACAACCCCAAGGGCCCTATAAATACCGGTGTCTGTCCCAGCCCTTGCTCAAGCCAGCTACAGCCACCATTGGCCTTTCAGGTGCTCTGCAGGACCTCACAATCCACAAGCAGCTGACAGCCATGAAGATCCTCTACCTGCTCTTCGCTGTCTTCCTCCTCCTCTTCCAGGCCACTTCAGGTGAGAAGCAATTCTCCTATAAAGAGCAAAAGGGTTTGTAAGCAGAAGAGTGTTCACAGGGGGGCAAAAAGGCACCATCAGCTGAAAGGCAAAATCTGATGCCACAGGGATGGTGCAGTGGTGGGACCAGGAGCATCTGCGCTCAGGGTGCCCCTCATGCTAAAAAAGACAACACATGACTTGTTGAACATTTACCTCTCATCATTTGAGGCAGAAAGCTGAGATTTTAACTCCTGCCACTCCCGACAGGTTCTGCAGACCCTCTTTTTGCTGACACCACCGCGTGCCGGAGCGCACAGGGAAGCTTCTGCCGTGCCGGGGCGTGCCCACCCACCTTCGCTGCCACAGGGACCTGCCACGGGGGGCTGATGAACTGCTGCTCCAAGTAGGTGACAAAACATCTCAGGGGCCTCAGAAGGTCCCCTGTTTTATCCTCTGTTTTTCTGAATAATCAGCAAAACTTCAGTGGGGCTTGCAGGGCAACCCTTGGTGGGAAGGTCCAGAGAGAGGAGGAACACGTGCATAATGTTGATGTGTGTTTAGGGAGAAAATTCATTTGAATGGAAATTGTGTATGGGAGAAAGAATTCAGAATTCAGAAAGAATTCAGAATGGTCAAAATGTCCAAGAATTCCAAGTATTTTTCACTTTATTTTGAATCTTTATGGGAAAAGAAAGAATTTTTTTTCAAGAAATTATAAGGAAAACGCTTCATAGTATTTATACCCATCAGGGGAAGCTTTTTATCATCCTTCTGGTTTTATTTTAAAATTTACCTAGAAAATGTACATGTAAAGGGGGGAAAGTGTTCACAGAACTTTGCTTCTCAGCCTCTCCCTATCTCTCCTACCTTCCACCACTGCACAACTCCTAGAAAGGTGAAGAGGAGTGAATATGTCAGTGAGTGGAGACTTAGGTGTGCATTTCACTTTGACCTTGGAAACCACTTTCTAATAATGTCTGGAGTTTTCCTGATAGCCAGATATTTTTTATTTCCTTAAGGTTTTGGACATGCTTTTGGGGAATGCTTTTCAGCTTAAAATAAAACACATTCTCCATCTATTAATTCTTAGAATAACTTTGTTCCATTAATGACCATGAGATGATCCCTGCCAGCTGCAGTGACATTCACACCCCCAAATTCAGAGACAGATTAGGAGAGGTTCCTGTACCTTTGGTGAAGAGGACTGGTGTGATGATAAAATTTATCCCAGCCATGATGTTCAGGCAGATCCCCAGCTACTGATGTGACAGGACAGACCTTGGCTGAAAACAAAGGGAGAGCTCAGAACTGTGATGTCTGAATTTCCCAGAACTCCTTATTGTGTGATTCCATTATTTATGGAATTGCCAAGGCTTAAAGGTTCCCAGAAACTGAAGAAATCTGATGAGGTGGTTCTAGAAAAAAAGTTTTTTACATTTATTCAGCAAATGGGGATCCTCAGTGGTTTCAGGGAGCCCAAGTAATTCCAATAATAGGACAGGTTTGTTGCTAGGAGAATAAGATGTTAAGGATGAATTTGGGAATTCAGGAAGACAAATGGAACAGAAGGAACCTGATATTAGATGATTTTACAAAGCAGTGATGTGATCCCTCAGTTTCTGTGACCACACATCCTCCTTGGGAAGCAATTTCCACTGATAGCAAATGGACTGGGAGAAGCAGATGGAGGAACTCCAACATCAAATTTCTGTCAGAACATCTGCTAGACCTGACACAAAGAAAACTGAGCCTGGGAAAGGAACAAGACCTCTCAAGTCTGGTTTCAGGTGTAATTTTTCCTACAGAAATACTCTTTCTTTAAAAATGTACCTGATACTGATGGATGTTAGTGTTCAGGATTAAAGTTCTTAGATTGGCTGTTTGATTTTCAGCTGAGCTGACCAATACAAGAGTAGAAGTTAAAACCAACAGGGTATTCTGAAGTACAATATAAATATATTTTTTCAGCTCAGGTTGCTTGAAAACAAATCTTTGAATTTAGACATGAAGGGCTTGATTCAGCAGGATACATTGAGATGTTTAGTGGCATTTAAGGTGCATTGGAGTATTTAAGTCATATCGTTGTATCTGGCTGAATTAACTCTGAGGGAAAACATTGATTTTCAGAAAAGCGAGATGTCTGGAGGCCAAGCAGATACCCCAGACCACTTCAGATGGCACTAGACTTGTGTGTTCAGTAGCTACATAAAATCCTCAGTTTTTATTTTGGTGCAAACTGAATAAAAATGTCATTACAAGTGGTCACATAACTAATTTCCCAGTGGCCACAGTTTTATACACTGGTAATCTGCAGACCTGGACACCCAACACATACAGAGATGTAGGTTTTTAAACCTGCAGGCTGGATTCACCCTGTAGGTTCATTTTGAAAGGTAATTAGAAGGTGTTGGATCTTTTAGAGAATGAGCTGAGGTGGAACTGCAGCACAGTATCAAGACCCTTTGTATCCTTGCAGGATTTTGGCAGAATAAGGAGAAAAGGCTTTCCTGGACCAGAGCCCTTGGACCAGCAACATTTCCACTGCCTTGAGGAGCTGATTTTCATGGATTCCTCCTCTGTCTAAAGCCTCCTGCAAATGAGCTTTAAAAGAAGCTTCCAGAGGGCATGTCCTGTTAGCACACTGCTTCTGGAGATCCGGGTTTTTCCTCGCTGAAGTCACTCCCTTTTTGCTTTTAATACTCAAGCCACTTTGGCTCCTTGGCCACCTATTCCAGCCTACCTCACAGGGGTGTTTGGAGGTTCAATCACTTCAGGTTCATGCAGCTCTTGGAGGATGTGAAGCAATATATATATTATTATTTTATTCGCACATGAAAATAAAGGTTTTCTTAAACCAAAATCCGTGATCTTTGTTGTTACTCACAGTAATTTCCTCTCTGGTTTTGACTCAAGGCTCAGAGTGATTTTTTAAAGAATTTTTAAATTCTTTAAAAGTATTTTTTAGAAGGGAGTCTGTGCAGTCTCACATATTCCCAAAGGATTTGGGAAAGGGAATGACTAAAGAAGCAACCAGTTTTGGTGATGGTGATAAAAATGGGTAATAAAATTTAGGATGACAGGAATGAAAGCTGAGTGGGAAGAACTTTACAGGCAACTCTTGACACAGAGGGTAATTGTATGGCAACCAATAAACACCAGCAGTATTGCAATTTTTATATATATATATATATATATATATATATATACACACACACACACACATATACAATATACAATATACAATATACAATATACAATATACAATATACAATATACAATATACAATACACAATACATAATACATAATATACAACATATAATATGTAAAATATAAAATATCATATATAATATAGAATATAGAATATAGAATATAGAATATAGAATATAGAATATAGAATGTAGAATATAGAATATAGAATCATTAATCATTAATCATTAAAAATACACACAAACACACCTGAATTTATTAACACAACGATGGGGTCCAAACTATCTCTCCACAGAGAAGGATTTTGGGTGATGTAGAGACTGGATTTTAAAACATCAGATCTGTTTTTAATAACAGTCACAAAATTCAGTGTTTAAAGAACCCATTGTAGCAAGGACATCTCACTGCCCACAGCCTGGACATGACCAAATTACAAAACAGACATTGATGATTTTCTCTACATCCCTCAAGTTCCTTCTGTATGCTGGTTTTGGCTGGGGTGGATTTAATTTACTTCCCAGTATGGAATGGTTTGGGTTTGTGCTGGGAACGGTGCTGATAATTCAGGGATGTTTTTTGCTATGGCTCTTTTGCTCCTTTCTGCTCCTCATCCCACCAACGAGAGGGCTGGTGGTGACAAGGATTTAGGAGGGGACAGAGCCAGGACAGCTGGCCCCAGGTGACCCAAGAGATCTTCCAGACCATGTGGGGTCATGCTCAGCAATAAAACTTGCAGGAAGAACAAGGAAGGAAGGAAGGAACACTTGGAGTGATGGAGTTTTTCTTCCCAAGTCACTGTTACCTGTGGTGGATTCCTGCTCTCCTGGGGATGGCTGCACACCTGCCTGCTCATGGAAAGTGGGAATAAATTCCTTGTTCTGCTTTGCTTGCACAGATTTTGTTTTGGCTGTTAATCTGTCTCTATCTCAACCCACAAGTTTTTTTCACTTTCACTCTTCTGATTTTCTCCCCATTCCACCAGGGCAGAAGTGAGCAAGAGCTGCCTGAAGCTGAATTCCCAGCTTGGGTGGAACCACAACATCCTGAAGAAAATCTCTGCTATTAAATCTGGATAAATTCAGAACAGACTGAGCCTCAGATTTCCCTGCTACTCCAATGAAACACATCTCTGGTGTGTAAATCACAGAGGTGTTATTCCAAAAGGGATTGTCTCCATTTCTGTCTCTGAATGCTGGACCTTATGTCCATCAAGGTCTCATTTCAGCCCAGCAGCCGCCTCTCGGGATCTCTAGCTGGTCAGAGTGACCCCGAGATGAGTCAGAAAGTCTCTTTTCCCAGCCTAGTGGTTGAAGAAGGACTCAGGGCTCTTCATTTCTTACTCTCAAGGTTGTTTATTGTATCTTATCTATAAAATTTTTTCTTCTCACCTGCCGAGGTCCACTCAGGAGGACAGAGAGAGGCACTCTGCCCACCTTGGTGTTATCTTTTTATGCTAAAAACTATGTATACGATGTTAACAATTACTTCCCAATACCCATCACCTATGTTAGACAGTGAGCTTTTCGTCTAAACCAATCTAAAAGTGCCAACATCACAGCAGAAGATGGAGGACAAGAAGAAGAGGGAGAAAGGCTGGACACATCCAGATTCCTCCATCTTGCTCCCTGAACCCCCATTCTAAAAACCCCATGTCTATTTTTCACCCCATGATAAGTTCACTATCGTTCTACTTAAACTTTTGTGGCTTGTAATTCTTCATATAAAGGTTGGTGATTGTTTTTTCCAAGGGCTAAATCAAAGGCACAGGGGTCTTGGGCTCTGTGCCAAGGTCTCTGAGCCCCCCTGGGCAGGGACTCAAATCCTCCAGGGCAGCCAGAGGAATTTCCTGGGTTCTGACAGCCACCCTCACTCCAGGCTCATTCTTCCTTTTGTGCCCAATTTCTATGGAGCCCCTTGAGTGCCCACCTCACCTCTGCCCCCTCCATGAGCCTGAGTGGAACCTGGCCTTGGCCTCATGTGAGACAGCTCCCACTGCTCTCCTCTGTTGATGTCCCTACAGGGATCTGCTTCTCCCATCCCAGTTCCCTGCCCTTTTTCTCTCCTGCAGTGACCACTGAGAGTTCTCCCCAAGGATTTCCTCATTCCATGTCTATTCAGAACTTGTCTCCTAGGACACCACTGGTGTTTCCCCATGGAGGGCTGTCTGGGCAGCAGCTCAAACCAAACTCTTTGATAGCATTCAAGCTATGGGAGAAAAGGATTGTTTTGGTTGATATTTCCCTTCCAAAGCTGATGCTGGACCTCATAAAAACTCATCCTTGATGACCTGAAGAACAGATCAGTTTTCAAAATGATGATTGGAACGCCGCTTTCCAAAAATCTGCTATCAGTGGCTTATCCCCCTCCCTGCTCTGGTCCAAGGCCAGGACACAGACTGGAGGTGGTCCCGTGACTGGCCTTGGACAGACATTTCACTAGGACTGGAGTTTCCCACTGAAAATCAGTTTTATTTATGAGCATCCTTTATTGAGTACTCTGTCAAGGAGAACAAACATCGTGTACCCTCTGCCCACTGCCACTTTCACTGTAGCTGCAAACGCTTGTTCCTCTCTCTGTCACTTGTTCCATGCCCTTAACTTCAGGACAGGGGAACTCAACATCACTTCCTGCCTCTGCCTGTTTATTTATTGCTGGAACAGAGGAAATTGTCACTAAATTAATTATCCCTTTCTGATCAGGTAGATTAGCAGCTCATCAGTTGTAATTAAAAGCAGGGAAATTCTTTTAGAGCCAAAGGTATTTGCACTGGTTTCCCCACAGTCCACAATACAGACCACAGGTGGTGATTTCCCAAGGTATAAAGATGAATTTCCCAAGCTCCCTGAAGAACCAACAAGCCAAACAGATGAATTTTCTCTTTCTGAGTGGCAAAATTATTTTCCTTCAAAAGGACAGGTCCCATACAAAATCCACCACCCACTGCTTGGCTGCCAGGTCAAATATTACAATAATGTCTCTAACAGAGACCTCAAGATCAACAGCTTCCTGTCAGTCACAGCCTCAATGATTTCTCTGTTCACTGGAGACTGTTGGGATCATCTTTTCCTGGTCCTCAAGAAGAGGGAAGAAGTGGAGCACTGTGTCCAAGATCCCTTTCCCTGGTGCCAAGCAGTCCTCAAGGGGGCTGTTATCACCCCAGGTAAATTTATGTTTCCATGGAGGGAGCCTGGACCTGGGGCAGGCACTGCTGCCACTCTCCAGCTGGACTGGGGGGAGGCAGCTGAGGAGGCTGGAGCCATTCTCCCTTTCCTTCCAAAGAGCATTGAGCCATCTGTGATGTCATGGCCTAGCAGCATTTGCTTAGCAGCCTCACTCCCCCAATTAAACACCACTTCCCCTTGTGCTGCCTGGGACAGGCAGGAGGGGAATTATGCAAGGAGTAGAAAAGCACTTTTCTCCATTAAATTCTGTTATTTTTACAAGTTTCACACTTGATGGTTTCCTTACAGTTGGCTGTGTTTTAAGATCATGGATTCTACTTTTTTTCTTTATTTTTGTCTTTCCAGAAGTGAAATTGAGGGTGCAGGTGCATGTGCTGTGTGATGGTGTTCACAGGGGTTCTTGGATGAGGGAAGAGACGAGGATCTGACTCCATGTTTCAGAAGGCTTGATTT
>JAWWEX010000182.1:109512036-109532994 GCA_035583215.1 Arremon brunneinucha | reverse complement strand
TAATAATTATATATAATATATAATATATAATATATAATATATAATATATAATATATAATATATAATATATAATATATATTTTATATTAATAGATTATATAAAACACTATAATCTTCATAAGATTATATAAAACACTACAGGACTTCTTGATTTAAGAGATAAGGGAAAACAAGGTAAAATCAGCTGAGTGACATCAAAAACATGTAATCCTTGAACAATATGTGATTAAGAGCAAGGACTCAAGAACCACTGGGACAAAGTGGTTGAAATGTTAGAGCCCTGATTTAGAATAAAGCTGTGATGCCTTCCAAATTAGGGATGGAATCCAATTTGATGACAAAACCTTAACACAGTGCCAGGTAAATCTCATGCCTCGAGTCCCCAGTCCTCTGCCAGGACAATCAAACATGAATTTTCCCTGTTTTTTTGCAGCCTACAGCCAGGAAGCCGCTGACACCCTGGCCTGCAGGCAGAGCCGGGGCTCCTGCTCCTTCGTGCCCTGCTCTGCTCCTCTGGTTGACATCGGGACCTGCCGCGGTGGGAAGCTAAAATGCTGCAAATGGTAAGAGAAATTCCTCCAGGGAAGGGCTGCTGCACCAAAAGCAAGAAGAATCACTGAGCTTTTCCCCTTTTCAGCATCAAAGCCCCTTCTCCAGCCCCCTACAATATCCAAAAAGTACCTGCTAATTGCTAGGGTTGGTGTGTGGTGAAACCAAAACAGAGTTTTTGTGGGTTGGAATATTCCAGAGAAAAAGAGAAATTGTTTGCAAGAGTGACAGGACAAGGGGCAATGGTTTCAATCTGACAGAGAACAGATCTGGCTTAGATGTTAGGAAGAAATTTGTCCCTGTGAGGGTGCTGAGGCCCAGGCCCAGGGTGCCCAGAGAAGCTGTGGCTGTCCCATCCCTGGAAATGTTCAAGACCAGGTTGGATGGGGCTTGGAGCAACCTGGGATAGTGGAAGGTGTCCCTGGCACTCTGGGATGGTAGAAAGGGTCCCTGGTATTCTGGGGCATCAGCAGCCACAAGTGAGCAGCTGTGGGGTGTGTTGAGAGGTGAGAGCCCCATTCTGTATTTTATCTGGGTTGTCTTATGGGTGGACAACACAGGTCCAGCTCAGAGTCTCCAGCTGTCTTTACCCTCATGTGGTCCCTGATGTCTCCAGCAGCCTGAGGTGTCAAGGTGTAATTTATTTGTTTGGTGGATGAGCTAAGCATCTGAATTTTCTCTGCAGGACCCCCAGCTCCTAAATCTGACACCTCACTGACCACTCAGACAAGAGCTCTGGACATCTGAGACATCTCCCATCTCTGGACATCAATGGATCCTCTCCTCAGTGCCCTGGGGAGCCTTTCCCATGGGGGTGGAGGCCCTCAGGAGCACAACAACATCTGAGGAGGAGTTCTTGTCCACTAAAGATATTTGCAGTTTCAATTCTAATAAAAGCAAGTTCTTGTGAAACCATGTTGCTGGTACTTACTCATGTTTGTCAGGGTGGATTTTGTTGGTTTTGTTGTTTGTAAAAATCAGCCTATAAATGAATTTTATTTAACTGCCTTGAGTCCATGTGTCATCAAGTCCTGTTAAATTGCCTTGTGTTGCAATGATTTATGTGGCAACATTTATATTAATAATTGGAAAAACATTAGAGCCCATTCCAGCTGCCATTCCAGCCCAGAGCTGGGATTCAGGAGACAGGCTCAGTCCTCTGCTCCTGTCCAGGGCTGCATCTGCCAGCCCAACCTGAAATATTTGGAATTTCAGGGTGGCAGAATTGCTTGAAGCTGCATGACCACATCCACAAGACTCTGCTCGTGCTGGCTCTATTTGGTGCAGAGCAGCATCATGTCCATGGAATTTAATTTCTCTGGATCCCAGACTGGTCAGGCTGTTTTTCCCTGCACTGCTCTGTCTGGAGACAGTGGGCTGTGTGTCCATCAGCCTGGATTCTCATCACCAGGACTCATCCCCTCCTTCCCTTCCCCATCCCCAACACCCCCAGTGCAAAGGCCACAAGGATTTGGGACAGGGGGTGACTCAAGGTGTCCTTGCTCTTCATGCCAGGAGCTCCTGGAGGGATTCAGGGCTTCCATGGGTGCTCAGCCTGATCAGTTTGTGCCAGCTCTGCAGTGGCCTCATCACTCTGGGTTTGGAGAGTCACAGAATCATGGAATGGTTTGGGTGGGAAAGGATTTTAAAGATATCCAATTCCGCCACAGACAGGGACACCTTCCACTGTCCCAGGTTGTTCCAAGTCCTGCCCAACCTGGCCTTGAAGTTATTCTTGGTCAAATTAATAATGATTAGGACAAGGACATATTCCTGTCACATGGGTTTGTTTTCCTCCCCTTTTCTTGGATAAGTTTACCACAAGGCACATCTCACACTGATTCCAGGTGAGACCTTCCAACAAAAGCTCACAGCAAGAGAATTGCTCACAGGAATAAGGAGATTGTTCCTCCTCACAGGGATAAGAATCAAACACAGATCTTCCAGGGCAAGTCTATTAAAATTTATTGAGATGTATAGACTATGAAATATAAACACCTTAGCTGAGCATTCTGGCATTACTCACATTATTGCTGACTCCAAAAGGAAAATAAAATAATAATAATAATAATAATAATAATAATAATAATAGCAATAATAAAATAGGTGTTCTGAGGGCCAAAGGAAGAACTTTGTATCCTCTCACAGGCACAGACTCCTGCATGCTGGTGACCTCTCTGGGACAGATGTTGGTTGACAATAAAATTTCAGCGGCAAAACATTTTTAAAAATGAAAAATATTGGTTTTTTTCAATAACTTTTTCGGAGTTTCTTCATGTCATTAAGGCTGTTTGTGGAGGGGTTTGTTCTCTTTCTGTTGTTCACATTGTGGCGTGTGCCTGCATGTGCCAAATGCATATTTTCTGCTCAGAATTCCAGATTTTCCAGAGAGATGATGCATCCCTTAAGTTGCCAGAAGCTCTGGTTAGCCCATCTGAGATGTTAGTGGTCACTAATCATACTGCAAAAGAAAAAGGGAAGAAACTCTTAGATTTTGTCCTTACACCCAGGAAAGGAATTTAATAAAATACTCAGAAGGAATTGAATGAGCACCAAGGGCTGATATTCCTGAATCCAACTCTTCAGGATAATCACAGACCTGCTGCTGCTGAATTTTAATCATTAATTGCTTTTGTACCTTAATCAATAATGAATTGACCACACTCTATACCTGAAGCTTCCTACTCCTCTTGGAATTTTTAGCATGGAAAAGAGTTTCTGCTGCTCAAGTTTTGTTTTTAACATCTCTTGCTACTAATATTGAACAAAGTTTAAGTAAGGGCCTCCAAAAATAAAGCAGTCTGCAGCATTTTACAAAGAATAAAAGAAACAGAAAATTAAATGTTAGAATCAGTGGAGGCAGAGTGTAAATATTCAGGGATATTTGTTGCTGCAGTTTCACATTGGAATAAAGGTATGGGGCAAACTTTAGGATTCCAGTAAGGAATTTGAGGGGAAAAGGAACAGATTAATCACAGAATTAAAGAATTATTTTGATTTGAAGGGACCTAAAAGACCATCTGGTTTCAATTCCAAGCCATGGGCAGGGACACCTTTCACTAGACCAGATATTTTGATTTTGTCTAGAAGAGGAAGTTTATGAAACTGGAGGAAAAAAATCTCGGAGAACAACGTGACTTTCAGGCTGTTATTCTGAATATGGGACCAGGCAGCCTTTGCAAGGTGGAAGATGCAGGTTTTCTACGAATCTGACCCAAAAATCCCAGGTTCCAGGACAGCAAGCACATTGAGAGATGTGTCCTTTGAAGCCAGTACTGCTCATCATGAGCAGCTTGAACCAGCCAGTGGGAACAGCAGCACAAAGAATTCATTTCTGGCTAATTAATTCTCTCTGCCAAAGAGGTTTCACTGTGATCTTCTCCACGAGGCACTTGAGCTGCACCATTAATGCCACAGAGGGAAGCAATGAGGAAATCCTCAGGAAATCTGAGTGTGCAGAGTCTCTGCTCTTTGCCAGCTTGTGCTGGAGGAATTTTCCATCTAAAGGGCAGAGTAGATGTCCAAAAATGAGTAATAAATGAGTAATAAACCCCAAGAAATCCCTGGAAATGTTCAAGGACAGGATGGTCGTGGCTTGGAGCAACCGGATCTTGTTGAAAGTGTCCATGACCATGGGGGTGGAACAGATGACCTTGACAGGCCCTGTCCAACCCAAGCCCTTCTGTGGCTGTGTGATCCATCACATGCTGGACTCACCACGGTCCTGCAGCAGGGAATTCCCTGCTGGCAGCTTCCAAAGGGTCTTGTGTGGGGCAAGGGGCAGCGGGGGCTGGAACAGACGCCCCCAGCCTGTCTGCACTGCACCTCGGTGCTGGGGGCACGCAGGAAACCTGGGCACAATGGAAAATAAAAAATGCAGAGTCTTGATTTGCCTTGCCAAAGACCAAGAGCAATCCAGGTTATGGCATGGCAGCAGTCTTGAAGTTCACCTGCAGGCTGGCCACTTCCATACCGTTAAATTCCCTTATTTTCCAAACTGGGAGGGTTCAGTGCATCCAATGAACCCATTTGGGGTCTGGTCACCGCTAAAAATGTGCCCAATACCCTGGCAGCACTTTAGGCAAAAGGGACTAAACCCCTTTATATTTCATTTCTATTTCTATTTCTATTTCTATTTCTATTTCTATTTCTATTTCTATTTCTATTTCTATTTCTATTTCTATTTCTTTCTATTTCTTCTTATTCCTATTCCTCTTATTTCTGTTTCTATTTTTATTCCTATTTTTTTCCATTCTCACAAATTTCCCTCTGCATTACCTTAGAGTTTATTTAACTCTTACCTGAAGTGCCCTGGAGCATTAAGAGGAGAACAGCAAAGAAAAAGGAAAAGATCTTCATGTTCAAATTCAGTGCCACCAAATACAACAGATGCTAAGAAAAAAACAGAAAGAAGTCATACATTTAACCTGCATTTTTCATCACCCAGCACAAACACTATTAATGGCAAATTAGCTTCAATTTTTAAATAAAATTGGCATTTATGTAATAGGGTAAATATTCTAGAATGAATCTATAGAAATAACAGTTTTTATGGAAAAATAAATTTGAAAGCATCCTGTATAAGATTGATAAAATGTATTTATGACTATAAATTTTTTTATTATTTTTTTTATTTGAGCTATTTTGCTGAATCTGGCTGGGATAGAATTAACTTTAATCATGGCAGCCGATACAGTGCAGTGCTTCATGTTCAAAGCAAGTTACTTCATGACTAAAATATCCATTTTATTTAATTAATAAGTTAAGCCTTTCCTATTTGTTTGAATATAAACACTCAAAAGCTTTAATTACTCAAATAATGGTAATTTTTAGATGACAAGCCAGTCATTACTCCTTGAAATATCTTTACAGAAAATCTAAGCAGCCATCTATCCATCCTGGAGGCCCTGGGTTGTCTCTGCACCATCATTTCTCACTGAAGATTCCAGCTACCTTTGGAAAATAATACCAACTAATTTAATAATTAAGAATCACCATCATTGAATATAACAATCAACCAAATGCATTACTGAAACACCAAGCACTGACCATTTCAGATTTTCATGGGGATTTAATTAAGCTGCAATATTCTACATCTTGTATGATTAATTTCTTTTTAGAGAAGCAACAAATTTTATCAAAAATTAGGTGTTTTTCTCCTCTTTGGTTGAAATTGGTGTGAAAACTGCACCTTCAGCTTGTCCAAGAGGACCTGAGGAGAGAGGGGCCAGTGGGTCCTACCTGGTTCCACTCCAGGGGATCTTCACAGAGTGATGTCTCACCCCAGAACAGCTGTTTTTATACGTTCTTTGGGTGACAGAGCTGCCACAGACCAGCTGGCCAAGGACATGGACTTGCCACAGCAATTCCCAGCAGCTGAAATGTCACTTCCCAGCAGCTGGTGGGGGACAGTGACCTCCTGTGAGCTCCCTCCCCTTTCCCTGGAACATGAGTTGGCCCTTCCCAAAAACGCCTCACATGGCCCCAGTGTGTGCCCAACACATCAATCCCTCATGGGCAGTGGGAAACTGTCAGACAATCTCCTTTTCTGACCCAGAAAAGGGGCAACTGAGAGGCTTTTAAAAAACTTATATTCCATTTTCAGTCTCATGTGAAGGGTGAGACAATATAGGTGTTGTTATTCACAACATCACAATCAGAAGCCAACTATTTCCTAATTGCAAGACACTGTAAGTGTTTCTTGGCCTATCAGCTTTTTGCCACATCATGCTGTAGATGCCTTAAAGCCAATCATCTAAAATTACCCCTTGTGGGTCCTACTACAATGCACCTTTCATAGTTCTATTTCTCCAAAGTATCTAGTCTTATTTGCAAGGCCATCTTTTGAAATTTTTTTCTAGCTCCACTTGTCTCTCAACAATATCTGTCCCATTCCATTGCATTTCTAAGTCAGCACTTCATATCTCAAAGTTTGCATATGGATGCATACTGTGTAGGCCTTCTGTCAGGCCCTCTACAGAACTGTAGAGAGAACTCTCTACAGATCCATTTCCCACAGAAAACGATGGCCTGGGGCACACAGGTTGGGATCCAAGGTGGACCTCACCCTGCAGGGCTGTCTCTGGAGCCTGCACATGTATCCACAGCCCCAGAACAGCTGAATTTGGGAAGCTCAGATTTTGCAATGACTCTCCTGTGTGAAACACAGGTGGGAGCCCTCTGTGTTCACACAATCCCAGAATGGTTTGGGTTGGAAGGAACCTTAAAACTCATCCAGTTCCACTCTCTGCCATGGGCAGGGACACTTTCAATTATCTCAGGGTGCTCCAAGCCCTGTCCAAGCTGGCCTTGGACACCTCCAGGGGTCTGGGGGCAGCCACAGCTTCTCTGGGCACCCTGTGCCAGGACCTCCCCACCCTCACAGGGAAGAATTCCAATATCCCATCTATCCCGGTCCTCTGGTTGTGGGAAGCCATTCCCTGTGTCCTGTCCCTCCAGGCCCTGGTCCCAAGTCCCTCTCCAGCTCTCCTGGATCCCTTTAGGCCCTGGAAGGGTCTCTGAGATCTTCCTGGAGCCTTCTCCAGGTAAACACCTCCAGCTCTCCCAGCCTGGCTCCAGAGCAGAGGGGGTCCAGCCCTTGGAGCATCTGCTTGGTCTGCTCTGGACTCTCTCCAGGAGCTCCATGTCCTTATGTTGGGGACACCAGGTAGGACATCACAAGAGCAAATTGCCCTTCCTCAACCTGTTGGTCCCTCTTTCATTCTCATGGATTTGCCACATCTGTGTTCTGCTTGTCCCACAGAAAATATTTATGTTTGGATAATTAATTCCAGGGAAGCATGTCACAGTCATGTTTTCTGGAAAAATCCCTTTGCCCAGGATTCTTCTCCTGGGAAGCTGAGAAGGCTCAGAGAAAAAGGAAAACAATAATTATCTGATTTGCTTCTCCTGTGTTTTGCTGCTTTGGAATGTGTTTGGAGATTGTTTATCCAACATGTGGTTGTTTCATTGGATTCATGTGAATTGCTCTGACTTATTTGCTAATCAAGGTCAAGCTGTGTTGAGGCTCTGGAAAGAGTCACGAGTTTTCATTATCTTTTCAGCCTTCTGTAAGTATCCTTTCTGTATTCTTTAGTACAGTATAGTTTAGTATTCTTTAATATAATATTGTATCATATCATAAAATAATAAATTAGCTTCTAAGAACATGGAATCAGATTAATCATTCCCTCCTTCCTCTGGGCACCCCACAAATGCAATAAAAGCGCCCATCTCCACACAGCCTTTCTGATTCCAGGTGGCCAAAGGAAACAACTTTCACAAAAATATTTTGGTCAAGTATGTGCCCTCAGAAGATCTGGACTACAGAAACTGGGGCAGCACTGGTTTAACCTGAACGCTGAAGGCACCTGTGAGTCCAGATGTTGTGTTTTTATTGTCATACCACCAAGAAACCAGGGAAAAACCCAACATTCCTGTACCTCAAAGAGCATTCACCTATTCTGGTCTCTCCCAGAAGGTGGCAATGAGGAGCCAAAGCTGAAATTCCCCTCCAGCAGCCTTCGTCAGTGAAGAGTACAGAAATTATTCTGACAGCGGGGGTTTATGGATTTTTTTTTCTCCTTAATTATACTGATGTCTTTTGATTACCAGCGCTGATATGTGAGGGAATGATGTTTTCTGACAGACCAGACTCAAAGCCCTTCCTGCTCTGCAGTCTGCTGTGGAGTCCTGTGATGGACGAGAAACCACTCACTGCTCTCAAAATCAAATTGACAGGACTCGAGGAAATGGAATGAAACTGAGTTGGGGGAGGTTTAGGTTGGATATCAGGAAAAGTTCTTCACCCAGAGGGTGGCTGGGCACTGAACAGGCTCCCCAGAAAAAGACAGCTATCTAAAATCCCATTCCTGTATAATTTAATTGGAAGAATGTGTATGTTTGCTTTACAATGTGGAAGACCATTTGTTCCTGTTATTTGGATTTTGATTTTGTTTTTTAAACAACTCAAAACTTTTGGTTTTTTTTAAATAACTCAAGTGATAAAATGTAAAGAAGCAGAAATAGACACTGTGAATATTAAATGTATAAATGAGTTTTTAGAGACACAGAGCTCTGAACTGAGATTTTGGGGTAACTTCCTGAAAAGGAAGTTAAAATAGGATTAAATTTTTCTTTCTTCCTGCTTTTCCACTTTTTGCATGTGCCACCTGCCCAAAGTGGAACAAAACAGATCCAAGGTCAAATATCGGGGTTTGGATAAGATCTTTAACTAATTAATTTTATTTGTTCTTATGATTGATGGAAAACTTCCTTTAAATATCTTAATTACTATAATTTAACTCTTAATTGCAATATACTGTTATTTAAGCATTGTTTTGGCCACTCATGATTACAAAAGTGATACATTTCACCTGTTTCCTGGCAGTTAAACACATGCAATTAAAGAATGAATATTGCAAATCAATTAATATTGCATCCTGAAAGCATTTTGATGGCTAAATGTCTTACTCAGTTCCCTTTTTCTGGGGTACTGCAAAGGACATTGTGTGAAGCCCCCAAAATTATGTTCTCCAAGCATAAATGTATATTTGTATGCCTGTGCATATAATCTTTAAATACTCCAAGAGAAACAAAGGCCAAATTTACTCAACTGCTTTATATTTTATCTTTGCTGAAGAACATGCAAAGAGAGAAGAATAATCTGGATATTCTAACCTATTATTTACTCAGGAATAGTCAGGGTATTAATTTCAGTAATTGTTTATTTAAACGTGGACAAATTCTACAATGATGTTTCTTACTCTCCTGTTTCTCTACTGCCCTCCTAGCAAATCCACACTAACCTAGATATGTTTATATATTAAATATTGTTAAAATGAATATGTGGAAAGACTCCTCTAAATTCCAGTTGATTTTTTATCACTCAGCACACCACAGACTTTGTTCCCAGTGAACATCCACCTCTCAGTTCCTTTGCTCACACTTAGACCAGTGCTGTCTGAGATGTCCCTGCGTCCCATCCCTCCTCCCTGGCTTGCTCTCCTCTCTCCTGACCCTTTTCCATGAATCCCAGGAGGAGATCTCAGCCAGCCCAGAGCACCCTAAATCACTCTAGGAGCTGCTGTGAAGGGCACTGGGTTAACCCCTGTGTGTCCACATGTCACCTCAACTTACCTGTGACAATGGGATGTCCCCAGACACTTGAAGCAACGAGGGTCCTTCACCTTCTCTCTGCTATCCTCTTCCTCCAGCGTCCTCTGTGCAAATGACAGCAAGGATGACAGACCTTTGGTACGATTGCCCAACGTTTGTCCTCACAGCACCTCCACACTTGGCAAAAAATGGCACAAAATCCATGTGGGAACAGCGCTGCTGTCCATGCGCTGACCTTGGACAACCCTGTGGAAAACTGCCCAGGTCTGACTTGGCCAAACCCTGCCTGGAAATCCCATCTGCTGCTGGGGATTTTGAGCAGTGATGTGGAGTGAGCTGCCCCTGCTCCCTTTGGGAATTGCACCTCTCCCACAGAAAAGACCCCTCAGCCCAGGGAAGGCACAAGCAAACAGGGTTTGCCAGCTGCTTCCAAAACCCTGGAAATATGAGGATAAAAGTGCTGCTTGGGATCCAGAGAGCAGAAATTGAGCTTTGCATCTCTAAAGCATCAGTAATATTTATCTGTGTTTCCCTGACCGCATTGTAAAGCTGTGATTTATCCCATGTGGAGTTGGCCCATCTGGGAACAAACCCTAAATTTTGCTAACCTGAAGGTGAACATCTGAGCAGCCTTTTCCTTCAGGACACTCAAGCAGCTGTAAAGTAGATATACCTTGAGGAAGACATTCTTAGCACTGACATTTCTTAAAATCCACATAGATTTCCACAGCCGACCCTTGTCCTCTTCCTTATGTAATTTTGAGATCCCTCCTAGGCATCAAGGTTTCTGGTTGTCCTGGCTCCTTGGCCCAGAAGATTTGGTCCAGAAGATCTGTAAAGCATCACAGCTGACACCAGGAGAAGCTGGTGACATTGCCAGTGATTATTTTCCAAGGAAGGAGAGGAAATGTTTCCAAGTGAGGGTGGTGAGGCCCTGGCACAGGTTGTCCAGAGAAGCTGTGGCTGCCCCATCCCTGACGGTGTTCAAGGCCGGGATGGAAAGGGCTCTGAGCAACCTGGGATAATGGAAGGTGTCCCTGCCCATGGCAGGGGGTGGAACTGGATGATTTTGAAGGTTCCTTCCAGCCCAAACCATTTTGGGATTCTACAGCTGAGGAGCCCTCAGGATCAGGAGCACTCAGTATGTCCCAAGTATTTTACATCACCCTGTGGTCTAACGTGCCTTACACAAACTGGGATGGGTTGCACAAAGATCAGGGGCTCTGTGGTGAAAGCAGTTTCAAACTGGACCTTCCTTTCTCATTGGAAGAAACAAAATACAGGCTGGAAAAGGCTTGTTTTTCATTGGCCAATGACTGCATTGGCTCATCCCCAACTCTTTATAGCCGTGTTTGTGTCTTGGTGTATCTACAGGAGAACAGAAGCAGCAACGATCCTCCACCTTCTCCTCGGGTAACTCAGCCTGGTTCTGGAGAGTCACTCTCACCTCTCCATTTGTATTAACCTTTCCTTTCATCAGTTTCAGGTTTCTGCTTTGATTAACCCCTTCCCTCTCTCTGCTCCAGCAAGTGCCTCCTGTGTATACATAGAACAATGAATTGGTTGCTTGCAGGGGTTCCAGGAGGGCACTGGGTTTGCTGCTCTCCAAGAGGAACAGAGACCTGGGAACATTCCCTTGAGACATCAGAGACAGAAATGTCTGTTTTACTCCAGAAGCAGACACCCAGCCAGCACAGCAACTGAGCTTTGCATTTTGAGCCGCATGTCTTGCCTAAGTGCAGTAACATTTTGAGTTGCTACCTTAATTAATAATGAAAAAATAGAGATGTCTTTTTTTAGACTTTCCTAAGGATTAAGACTAGCTCATTCTCTGAATCCTTTTGTACTTCAAGTGGGATAATTTCTGGGCCTATGCTGGTATAAGAGTAGCTTGCCTGGGGCTGAAGAGATCTGGGATATCTTTTTTTCACTGCAGTAAAACCAAACTTAAAAGAAGAAAAAAAAAAAAAAGGAAAACCAGCACCAAAACAGCATAGAAACCCAGAATAACTTAGGTTTTGTGCTAATTCAGGAGTTTCTAGTCTGAATCTGTGCTTAAAGTGGTACTAATTAGTTCAGGTTTTTTAGAGATGCATTCCTTGAAATTGTTAATATCTCCAAGGATGAGGTTTTCACTCTGTTCTTTGTCCAAATCCACTGGGCAAAGATTTTGGCTTTGGTGTCTCTGGACACATTTTTTAATCATCATCTCCTGGTCAAGAGGGAATCCTTTGTCCAGTGTTGTTCACCCTCGTGCTTTCTGCTCAGTGCAGGTAAAGAATCCACATCCAGCTGTGGCCATGAGGATCCTTCACATGCTCCTGGCTGTCCTCTTCCTGATGCTCCAAGGGGCTGCAGGTAAGGAGAGAGGGGAGCAAAGAAGAAGACTGTACTTTCTTTTGATCACTTTCATGGTAAATGACTCTTCTCTTTGTGCTGTGCAGGACAAGTGTTTCCTAGGCTAGACAATTCTTGTTTGATCCAAAATGGACGCTGCTTCCCAGGGATTTGTCGTCGCCCTTATTACTGGATTGGAACGTGCAGCAATGGATATTCTTGCTGCAGAATGTGAGTAGAAATGCAGGGATCTCTATGGGAATGGTTCATATCCTCATTGTTTTTTCTCCAGAGCAACATGGCACAGCTCCTTCCACCTGTCTCACTTCTCTGGTGCCAAACCTGCTGGCATGGAGGGGGAATTCACATCCCATGGCAGCCTCTGCTCTGATGTCATGAGATGAGGAGAACATCTCCACAGAAAACCTACAGGTGGGTAGAGAGACTCTCTCTTCTTCATACAGGGGGTGGAGTAGCTGAAGAGTCCCTGGATTCACCTTGGAAATCCTTCCTGCTTCTACTGGAATGTTCCTGGGAGTCACCCTGATCCCATCACTCCTGGTGGCACCAGTTCCTGCTGCAATGAAAAGCTGGCACAATCCTCCCTTGCAGTGAAGCAAACACCACAAATATGAAGCAGGCAACACTGTGGAAACGATTTCTTTCCTCTCCTTTAATAAAATCAGTAATGGTGGCATTCATGTGGTTGAACTTCTGGTGATTCTTTGTTTGGAAAGAGGGAAATATTTTCCCTGTGAGGGTGGTGAGGTCCTGGCACAGGTTTCTGAGAGGCTGTGGCTGTTCCATCCCTGAAAGTGTCCAAGGCCAGGTTACATAGGGCTTGGAGAAATCTGAGATAGTGGAAGGTGTCCTTGCTCCTGGTAGGGGGTTGAGATGATTTTTAAGGTCCCTTCCAACCCAAACCACTCTGCAATTAAACAAATAAGGGGCTCTCAGTACCAAAAGGAGCAGATATTGCAGTTGCAAAGTGATCCTTCCTTTCTCATTGCAAGAAACAAAATACAGGCTGGAATGTGTGCTTCTATCTCTTTTCCTTGCCCTCATGGTCTAGCAGTGTAGATAAAGCCAAGACACCTCCAGATGTTTCCTTCAGAGGGCCTGGAGGCATCTGAGAAATTTTCTGAGTGGACCTTATGCAAAGGAAAACCAGAAACATTTTGAATCATATCAGCAACACAAAACAGGGGGGAAAAAAGTATAAAAAAAGGTAAAGAGTAAAAAAATATATTCCCAAGAGTTATGGGTGTTCAATGCAGTGATTTGGTTGTTATCTCTTCAAAAGCCATTGCTGAACAGTCACAACAGTGCCCAGTGAAACATGTTACCAAATTCAGATGGTTTGGACTCCTAATGACTTTCTGGGTGGGTTTGGAGAGGTGACAACATATTTAGAAAAGCCCTCTGAAGAGCAAATTCTGGCTCTGTGAGAGGCATAGCTGCCACTTGTGTTGTTCTGCAGAATTGATGCTCATGGCTCTTATTGCAAAACACCTCCTCCTGCAACATTTCTGGGTTTCTTCTATCCCCACTGTTACTTTTATGTTTTATTTCTAACAATCTTACTGCAAATGTCTATTAAAAGTCTGTAGAACAGTCTCTCTCCATTATCCATAAATGAAGAGCAGTGAAAATAGTTTGTAGTTCAATATTTCCTTTTAGGATATCTGAAATTTGGTGAGATTACTCCCATCAGTTTTCTGTAGAAAATTTGATTTAGTATACGAAGGTTCTTTGAATTTGAGAAACTTTTGGATAACGGGCCTGTGCCAAGGAGCTTTGATCACACACATCACTGCCAGTCACATTGTGGTTCTCAAAAAAAAAAGGGGACTCCACCCTTGTACCCCAGTACCTTTAATTAGCTGTCATGTCAAAAGATGGAGCTGGAGCTGTTCATGCAGATGTTAATCTCATCATTTACTCAAGATAACTGCATAATCAATGAAATATTGAGCTTGATTAAATGCATTTTGTCTACCTTTTGAAGCACTTTAATTAAAGGTAACACTAGTGAAAGGCATCGCTAATATTTCCTTTTTCATTTTCAAGAGAAAACTGTTAGGAGCAGAGTTTGAGGTTCTCCTTTTTGCTCCTAATTGCTTCATCCTCTGTGCTAGATACAAACTCCTAAGGTGGAGACCAGATCCTCCTTCTTCTCTGGAAGGCCATCGTGGTAAAATCACTCAAACATTGTGATTTTAAAAGGGTGAAAGACATTTCTGCTCCAGACACTTTGCAGCCTCCTTTGAGGACATTTCCCTTCAGAGTATATCCCACCTGCTTCAGGCGTAGCAGCTCCTCAGCACTGGATTATTGCACAAAATGCTGACCCCACCATAATAATTGAAAGTGTTTGGTTGTCTCTTGCTCAGAAGAACAGGAGCTGCAGATGAGGATGGAAAAATTGCCCACCCTAAGAGCCACAAAATCTTTCTGAGTTCTGCCAAAGGTGCTCCACCCCTCCTCTGCTTCTCCCTTCCCCTTGTCCAGGCAGAGGTTTTCTGATGGCCTGGGTGGGACTGTGACCATGTGAAATTTATATTAAACAGGGCCAAGAATTCCCAGTGTTAAAGCCAAGCCCTTGAGAGTACTTGCCCACAAAATCTTACAGACCATAAAAATTAACGATGCACCTTTGTTTCCTTGAGGAATTGTGTTGGGTAAGAGTAACAGTTGGCAAGTTAACCACCAACACGTGGCAAGAGGTGAAGCAACTGCAATTTTTGCAATCTTATTCTCCCCATTTTTCAGTTTTGTGGCCAGATGCTGGCAGACACACCAGAAATCCAATTACCATTTTTTGCTATTGCAGAAACAGTTCACATACGAAATTATCTAGAGAATAAAAAGATGTGTCAGGGTATGCTTGTAAGGGAAATAGTTTGTAGTTATGTTTTCACATGCATATAGGTAATTTCTGTACACTCCTGGGTACCTGTTTACTTGGACAGGGCTCTGAGCTAGGTCTGGGCTGACCTGATCCAGTTGAAGATGTCTCTGCTCACTGCAGAGGGCTTGGACTTATTCATCTTTCAAAAGTCCCTTCAAATTCAGACTATTCTATGGTTCTACTCAAGAACTAAATATCAAAGTAATGAAAAAATTACATGAATAGGAGGTAAATTGCCAGTCAGCAATGGAAATATTTCAGTTTTGTTTTGGCATTACCTTTAGACACTACAGCACAGAAGTTTCTGTAAGACATGGTGTCATTTGCAGAGGTCTTGGTCAATTAGAAACACCAATCATTCAAACTAGCAATTTTATCATTACCTATTATGATGTAATTCATATATCATGTTAAAATACTGCATGAACAATATTTGTTTGTTGACTGAAGGGAGGTTTAAAGTAAAATATGATCTGAGAAACCATTTCATATCCTAGAATGATAGAAACAGCATGGTTTGGATTCTAAAGGACCTTAAAGACCATTTCATTCCAACCTCCCCAATGCAGACAGGGACACCTTCCACCATTTCAGGTTGCTGCAAGCTTCATTTAACCTGGTTTTGAACACTTTCAGGGATGGGGCAGTCACAGCTTCTCTGGAAAACCTGTGCCAGGGCCTCACCACCCTCACAGAAAACAATTTCTTAACATCTAATGCAAACCTGCTTTTGTCAGTTTAAAACCATTTCCCCCTGTCTTGTAACTTTTTGTCAATATAAAAAATCCCACTCCCTCCTTTTCATAATACCCCTTTAGATACTAAGATGGAGTCTAAGGTCTCTCTGGAGCCTTCTCTTTTCCAGCCTGAACACCCCCAGCTCTCTCCATCTCTTCACAGCAGAGGTGCTCCATCCATGCACAAGTTGGGTGCTACTTCCCATGGCAGAAAAGAAGAAGCAGAGGTCAACAGCTGGCAGACTGAGAGCAGACAACCAAAACATGAATGCTCATCTTAGACATAATCTGGTTTTAGAATGATTGGCTGAAGGCCCTGCGGAAGGTAGAAGAATCAAAAAAATCAACCAGAGTCCTGGGCGAAAAACTCAAGCCCAAAGCAAGAGTTCTGGGGCCCAAGAGCCCAAAGACATCCTCTGGCACTGCATTTGCCTAAATTTACATATTTTCCACCAGCTGGAAGGGTGTCCAGGGACATAACCATAATGTATTCACTTTAACTGGGTACATCTTGCTTCACTCTGGCATCTCCAGTGGCCACTGACCAGGAAGCCAATGGACATTTGTTTCAGTTCCATATATCCATTCTGTGTCCTTATATTCTGTATTTATGGAACAAAACATTAACTGGGATTGCAGGGAACACACAGATCCTTTGTCTTGCAAGGTTTTAAGCTGCTCCTAGGCAGGGACATTTCAACCTATATCCCAAGAAGTTTGAGACATACCATGGTGGGTTAACGTATCTTACACAAACTGGAGTGTCACAAGAGGTATTGCATGAAAAACATGGGATTTTCCAGGAAAAAAGCTCAAACTCTACTTCATCATTGAGAAATGAAAATCAGCTGGTTTCTGGTTGGATTAGAAGCCATCAGGAAAAAAAGAGCAATTTTTGGATTGGCTCAATGAATGGCTAAGAAGAGAAAGCACTTGTCAGTCTCTTTTGGGACTCACCTTATAAAAGAGCATCCCAGTCCCAGAGCCAAAGTCTTCAGGAGGGAAGGGACCAAGAGCAAGTCTTGTTTGGCTTCAGGGCTCACCTGATACCTGGTAATGTCTCGGTTCTTTTCTTTCAATGTCAGCTTTTGGTTTTTTTTCTCAAAAATCCAACTCCCAAACCTCTGTGTTACTAGCTTTAATTTGTATGTAATTAAAATGGTAAACCTAAGATTTCAGAAAATTGAGCATGTTAAATAAGTGGTTCAAATATATGCTAATACCTAGAATGCTTTAATACATTTTTCTGCCTCCTAAGTGCTAGGAAAAATGAATGTTTGATTGGTTCAAGTTGCTTTAGAGAGGTCTGTGGTCCAGAGAAATTGGTGACCTCTCAGCGGAAATCTACATGTCTATATCTATACATTTCCATTAAATGTATAGCTTTTGAATATAAACATATTATAAATAGTTACATAATATTTCTTTAGTGCATAATAGTTATGATATATTATCTATATATTTATATATTTATATATGGTATGTAATACATATTTTATTTATTGTATTTTTTATTTATATCTCTATGTTAAAACCTTATTTCAATTTCAGAACTGTTCACTTTGTCTCCTTATTTGTCCTGATATTTTCAAATATATAGAAGCTTGTGTAAACTTCTAATACTAATTTTGAAACAGTTTTGGTTCACCCTCTATCAATTCTGTTCTCAACAATAGGACATTTCAACACAATGCCATTTCCATTCCTTGCTTGAGAGACCATCATTTGTGACAGATCAGAATATTCCTAATTTCTAATAATTCCTAATATGAAATATTAACTGCCATTTCTTTATCCATAAGCACCCTTCTAGACTATCTTATCCTATAAAGTTAATCCTAATATTAGTTGAAACTCTTCCAATGAAGGTATCATATAATTGCTTTTAAAATTTTCATTTCAAATGGGAATTGATTTGATTGTACATTTCCTTTCTAGAACTGCTGCCTGTAGACCAATACCGGAGATGCTGAGCAAATTGACCTCTTGATAAATTTAAACATTACCAAATGAACTTTTTTTTCCCCTGAAGTCTGTAATTTTTACAGTATTATCACTGAATTTTGCTTTATGTTGTTTTTTTTCTAGACAAAATCATTTAGCTAAAAATAAAATTACAGAAGTATTCAAGACCAGGTTTGATGGGACTTCAAACAGCCTGGTCTAGTGGAAGGTGTTTCAGCCCCAGGGGTTGGAGCAAGATGAATTTCAATGGTCCTTCCAATCCAAACCATTCTGGGATTCCATGATTCTGTTCTGGCTAAGGAAGTTTTGCAAAATGGAAAAAAAGTCTGAGCAACAAAACTATTAAAGTAACTTAATGATCCCATGTCCTGAAAACATTTTGCCCCACAAAATAGTCAGGGTTTTACTGATTTTTTTGAAAACTTGAAGATAAAATTAATATAAATGTAATTGTTATTAATCCCAGGGACTGTCTCTTACATCTTCCTTGGTCCTTTTCCAACAGTGCCACAGCGCATCCTCAGCCATGAAGACCTTTTGCCTGCTCTTTTCTCTCCTCTTCTTGGCTCTCCAGGTCTCTCCAGGTAAGATGGGAAAGGGATGCTAGAAAGGGATTTTTGTGCACCTGAAGAAAAATCCCCAGCGTGTTTTAACCACTTCTGTTCCAAATTGCTAGAAGCCGGTCAGGAATTAATCAATCAGCCCAGTGCTTGTGCTAGACCTGCTTTGTAACCTCACTGCCCACAGCCAAGGTTGTGACAAAGACAGCTCAAGGAATTTGAAAACAAAAAGAGAAACCAGCCAAGGTTGTGACAAAAATAGCTCAAGGAATGAGAAACCCTTCCACTGCAATTCCCTGCCCTGCAGAGCAAGGGGGAAGGAAACATTTTGTTCTTGTTTCAGGTTTGTCTTCACCCCGGAGGGAAATGCTTTTCTGCAGAGGAGGGAGCTGTCATTTTGGAGGATGTCCCTTCCACCTGGTTAAAGTTGGAAGTTGCTTTGGGTTCCGCTCCTGCTGCAAACAGTGAGTTTGGTGTTCACCAAGGCTCATCTGCAGGATGAGCAGAGAAATAGTAAATAGTTTGCCTGTCTCCTAAACCCCAAGGTGTTCTTGAATATTTACATTAGGTTATAAGGAAAAAAAAGCTATTATGCCATGAGCACAGTCAGGTGTTCTGTGTTGACTCAAGTGTTACATGTTGCCCAAGAAGCATTTGGAGAACGCTCTCAGGCACAGGGTGAGGTTTCTGTTATAAAATTTTTTGTAAAATTAAATTATCATGTGAAAAACAGCCTTCTGTTTTCACTCAGGAATGAATGCACTCACCCCAGAATCTAGGGATATCAATTTAATTCCCTGCTGTTCCTAAACAATAGGGAAACAGTCTCTTTACTCATAGGTATGATTGCATAGAGCGTGTCCCAACATGACTACAAATGACATGAACTATTTTGGGAAGAATTTGTGTACAGGAGGAAAAAAAGCATGGGCTGAGAGTGAGTGGGGAGGGAATATAAGCAGAAAGAAAATCTGATTTTTTTTTCCTTTCTGCAGGCCATGGAATGTAAGAGAAGTTGATGAACCGTTCATTGAAGAGTAATAAAAATTTCTTCTAAGCCTACAAATTTGATTGGAATCTCCTTACTCCTAAACCCACTGGATCCTGCTACAAAGCCTCACACTCCTTTCACTGCCTATGCAAAAGGCTTTAAAATATTGAGTAAATCCAAATGAGTTCTGCATTGCTTTCCCTCCTTCTAAATAAATTGTTGATTAGCATTGGTCATTGAAACCTGTGTCATGATTCTGCCTGGGTTTTGACACACAAACCCCAGAGGGCAACAATTTATGGTGCAAACTGCTCCTTAATTTGAGTTTTTCTGAGCCATACAGCTCTCCAGGTCTACACAGCCCTTATCCTACAGTGCCAAGAGAAAGGCTGGCTAAAAGAACTCAGCTCTCCTTTGTCAGAATGCGTTCAGATGCCAAAATCTCTTATTTCTTACTGTGCAGAAATCTTTCCTTGGGAAAACAGGAATGGTTACAACCCCTCATTCCCCACATGGGGGTCCTGGGCCCTCCTTGCCAGGAGCTGGGAGCTGTACTGCTCCACACCCCATCCCACCACATGGCAGTGAGGGACTGCCTGCCCTTCATGAGCAGCTGGGATGATCCCATGGGGACACCTCAAGAACACCTTTGTGGGCCTTAGAGGAAAATAAATTTCCCAGGGGAGCTGTCCAGGTGACATCCCAAAGGGGCCCTCTGGATCAGACGGGTAACCTGGGTAGCCCTGCAGGGTGGGAGCTGAGGGTCTTCTCCTCTCCACCTACCTGGACACAACTGGAGGTTGGAATGGCTTTCCTCTGCTGAGGCTGACCTCACCCTGTGTGGAAAATGCCTCCATGATCATGATCCATGAACATGTGTGTGCATAACGAGTGGCTCTGGTTCTAATGGTAAAGATTTCTCTATCCAAGGATGCCACCCTGGCCAATTCCAAATTTCCAGCTGGGTATGAAGCACTTGGCAGAGACACCAGGTTGCTGCTTATTGGCATTTACAACCATCCTGTTTCGCTGGGGAACTTCATCCACTTCCCACTTCCTAAAAAGATGCCTCTATCCTGCAACTGTCTTTCTCCAAAACACGTGAAATTCCTTAATATTTCATTATTATTCAATATTCAATATTCATCCTTAATATTTCAAATATTTCATATCTGTCTCAGGGCGCTGGTTTTGGCAGAAAAACTCTGCCCAGTGATGGAGTTATGGAGCAGAAGGCTCAAAAGGGTTTTTCATTTTTTGCCTTACTCAAAAAGCAGACTCATACATATCAAGACATAAACTCTAGAGATTGAGATATCTGGGGGTGTCGAGCCTGGAGAAGAGAAGGGGTTGGGGAGACCCAGGATCCCATCCAGTGCCTCAAGGAGATACAAAAGACCTGGAGAAGGACTTTGGGCCTGGGTCTGGAGTGACACCAAAAGGGAGAAACTTTCAAACTAACAGAGGACAGGGTTACAGTGGATATTATGAACAAATTCTTAGCTCAAAGGGTAGTGAGGCCCTGGCACAGGTTGCCCAGAGAAGCTGTGGCTACTGCATCATTGGAAGTGTTCAAGACCATGTTAGACAAGGCTTGGAGAAACCTGAGATAGTGGAAGGTGATCCTGCCCGTGGTGGAGGCTGGAATGAGATGATCTTTCAGGTCCCTTCCCACCCAAAGCATTCCAGAGGTGATTCTGTGAAAGAAGGATTCTGCTCCCCCAGGACTGCACTGGTTCCTGTGCCTGCACCCACCAGTTCCTGTGCCCATCCCAAGGATTTCCCTGCTGGC
>JAWWEX010000182.1:109443070-109460561 GCA_035583215.1 Arremon brunneinucha | reverse complement strand
ATATAATATAATATAATATAATATAATATAATATAATAATTAATTAACCTTCTAATAAAATAGAGTTGTCCTCATCATTCCTTCCTTCATTGGAAATACCTTATTTCTGATATGGGGCAGCCACAGATCCTCTGGGCAATACATGAATATGCCTTTGATCCAAACAACTCATCATATTTCATTGTTCTGTCACTCCCCAGTGAGGGACATTGTACAAACTATTTGCAGATCTGTACCCAGGGGGATCACTACTACTCTGCCCTGGTAGTCAGAGCACTCAGGGCAGCTTCTTAGTTCCTTCACCACTGAAGGAAATCCTGATCCTACAGCTGCAGCCAGAAAAAGGGAAAAGGCCATGTCCCAATTCTTTTTTAATATCTGCTGAGCTGTCTTGGCATCAAAACCCCAGGAGAGAAGGGAGTGGGAGCAGCTGTGTCCAGTAGTCAGGTTCCTTACAGGGCTTCATTAAGGGGGCAATTAACTGCATCTCTGTGCTGTTGCTCTTTAGCACAGGCATCAGTTTAATCCCTGGAAGTGTCCAAGGCCAGGCTGGACAGGGCTTGGAGCAATCTGGGATAGTGGAAGGTGTCCCTGATCATGGTGGGTGGGTTGGTTCTGTATTATTTTAAGGCCCCTTCCAACCCAAACCATTTTATGATTCTTGGATTCTATGAGTTTGAATGTGTAGAGTGCTGGGGAGATGGGACTGGGATAAGAAGCAGGGAGGAGATGTGCAGCATGAATCCCTGGGGGTTTCAGCCTGTTTCACCCTAAACTAGCTCTTGAAGCCATTCCCCAGCCATAAAGGCAAGGACAGCTCTTTGTGGTGGTGAGCTAAAGCATGATGAGATTGGATTCTGCATGATGGTGGCTACAGGCAGATGAATCTAAAATTACAGGGGCTGAACTCTCCCTGCAAAGTCCTCGGTCCTTGAGCATAAATCTTGTGCCATTCCAGTTTGTGAAACATTCCCCTAGTGTGTATTGTGCAAAAATCTCTTAGGACATCAACTGTAAATTGCTGGTTTGGTTCCACTTGGCAACTTCCTGAGGTTTCCATCCAGGGAGATCCCTTGGAGGAGGCTGTTGGCCCAGCTTCCTGCCCTGCACAAGGACGTGGTTTCAATGGTGCCAGAGGCATTTGCAGAAATACCTGCTTTGAACAGGCCCACAGAGTGAGGGAGCTGGGCCTGTTCAGTCTGTAGAATACTGAGAGGGAATCTCAACAATCCATATAAACATCTCCAAGGGTGTCAGAGGATGGTGACTGACTCTCTTCAGTGGTGCCCAGCCACAAGATGAAGAGCAATGGCCATAAACTGAAACACAAGAAATTTCACCTCTACTTCAAAAAAAAACCAAACTTCTTTATATTGAGGGTGGCAGAGCACTGAACAGCTGCCCAGGGAGGGTGTGGAGTTTCCTCTTTGGAGACATTCCAAACCCACCTGGATGTGTTCCTGTGTCACCTGCTCCAGGTGACCCTGCCTTGGCAGGGGGGTTGGACTGGATGATCTCCAGAGGGCCTTCCAACCCTAAAAATTCTGTGATTCTGTGGTTCTGTGAAGGGTGGGCAAACACTTTGCAAAAAATGGGCAGCTCAGGTCTTCCAGTCAGTCCTTTGCACTTGGATTGGTTGCTTCCCTTAAAAACTCAGCCACTACTGCTCCTCCCTTCACAGAAACATAGAATGGTTTGGATTGGATTAAAAATCATCTCGTTCCAACTCCCTGCCATGGGCAGGGACACTTTCCACTGTCCCAGGTTGCTCCAAGCCCCATCCAACCTGGCCTTGGACACTTCCAGGGATCCAGGGGCAGCCACAGCTTCTCTGGGTACCAAGGATTCCTTGTCAGGACAAGGATGCTCCTGACTGTGCAGAGACAGGAGCTCTCTGAGCAGCCTGCACCTTCTAGGTTTTCTGTTGTGGTCCAGGGCAGTTCAGGCTGAATCTCTTGGAGGAGAAGTGATCAGAGGCACAGTGGGGTTGGCCTCTCAAATGTTTCTATAATTGCCTCAAGCAATGTCACAGGTCTAACTCTGATCTCCTGATTTGCAACTGCAGCCGATATAAATTTTGCAGATTCACTCCAAATTTATGGCAGACAGAAATGGCAAGGGTAAAATCAGACCTCAGATTACCAATTTGTCCTGCTCAGTGTGACTTTAGTTCCTATAGTAAAACAATATGCTGTTCCCACATCTGAAAGTTCTGGATCAGGAGGTGGGAGCCCAAAGTTTTCAGAGCAGAGGTGCTGTGAAGTGTCACACTGGAGAAGACTTTTGTGCTCCCAGTGGAAATGGTGACTGATCTCAGTCATGACAGAGAATTCCCTAGCAGGCATGTGTGGAGAACTTGCCAGCACTCACTCAATCAGCAGCCCAAGAGGGATAAATATTTTGGTGAACTACACATTTCCTGGCAGGTTTAGATTAATGTCAGAACTCTTGTTTAAATTTTTTTGTGTGAACTACAAATTCCTTGCGGGTTTAGATTAATTTCAGAATTCTTGTTTAAAATTCTTAATGGAAATAAGACATGGGGAATTAATTACTTTTGGAAAGGAATGACAACACCACACAGGGCAGCCATGCAACCTCCCCACATCTTGCTTTTATTGAAAGGAGAATGACAAATCCTTGGTGGCTGCTGCAACAATTCCTTGAATCCAACGATGGCAAAAGCGATCACTCCAGAGATTCTCCACTCCAGTTAGCCACACTACAACCTACAGAAAGGAAAGGATCTTCAGAATTATGATTATCAGGAAAATCCTGCTGCTTGGGATTCAAATGATGATTTGGGAAGTCATCTTTAGCCCAGACAAATCCTAAACTCACCACCTACAGCAGCTGTACCCAGAACGACAGGAGCCCAGGTAATCGTTGCCACGAGGGCATTTCCCCCTGTGGCAGAAGGTCCCACGATACCCACACTCCATGTAGGGCCTCCTGGGTCTTGCCAAGCTTCTACCTTAAAAAAGGAACAAATAAACAAAGATGGGAGACATTTCATTTCCAGCAGGGATTTGCATTTTGCTTAATCCCTGTGAGCTGACAAGGACATGACAGTTCACTCCTCAGAGCAGGAGTCTGTGGGCGCAACGACCAAGCAAACACTTTAATTCCTTCTTCCCTGCCAAAATAGGATACCCACATCCAAACTGCCTTTTGGGAATGGGCACCAGCCTGTGCTATTCCCAGAACAGGTTTTAGCCATGAAGGTGCTAATAGTCAGGGATCAAAACAACCCCAGGGAGCAGACCAGCAATGAGGCAGGAGGTTGCCTGGCTCTGTTTGGTCAATTAATAAAAATGCAAGCCTGGCAGCTGAAGTGTTCTGGATGCACCTGACTGAGTGCACATGAACCAATTAATTCCAGTTTCCAGCTCATCCATGGAACATTGCAAAGTACTCAGAGAGAGGGGAGCTTGTTCCAGCCAACAGGGAATGGATATTAAATACGGGCAGTGCATCCAGCACATCCCTGGTGTGCTGGATTCCCAGCATGTGAGTAGAGTGATACATACACACCCAGAAAGTCCCAGGGAGTAATAAAGGAGTGGTTTAAAGGGTGAATAAAACACTCCTGGTCTCAAACTAGCAGTCTGTGAGGAATTGTGAGCAGTCTGATCTCTAAGGAACACTTTTCTTCCCAGATACAGATAAATTTCTGGCTTTAATTTACCCAGAAGGTCCTACTGAAAACAGGCCAAACATCCCCTGTGCGTTAAATAAGGACATAAAAAAGACCAAAGGAACTCTTTGCTTCTGGGAACTGGCACAGGCAGAGACCAAGGTAAGAATAACACCAGACAACCACCAATCCTTTAGGTTGGAAAAGACCTTTAAGATCATCAAGTCCAATTGTTAACCCAGCACTGCCAAGCCCACCACTAATCCATGTCCTCAGGCACCACATCCAGATGGATTTTAAATCCCTCCAGGGATATATCTATGACACTTTTCCCACATTTCTGGTCTGCTGCAGTTCATCACAGTCTTTTCCCATCCTTACATCCCTACAGGACACTTTCCATCCTGTTCCCAGAGAGATCAAAACTCCACCAGGCCCTGCTTGTGCACAGAGCACCCTGCAAATGTGGCTGTGCCATTCTCAGGGCTGATATTAAACTACAACCCCTTTTTCTGGATGATAGAGTTCGTTTGGGATTCCAGACTCCTTTGCACCCCACAATAGGCATCATGATTTTGTGCCTCTCCATCTTATGTCCCAGCTCCTAAAGCAAAAGATATTTGAAGAACATGGGGCCAGATTCCTTTTTGTTTTTTTCTGTGTGGTTTAAGAATACTTGACCATGATTAATTTGTTTGTTGGGTGATTCAGAGGCAAAGAGATTTAAGTACAAGCCTGCAAGGTTTAATGGGGAAAACACTGGTGCTGAATGGTAATTTTGGAGTTGTCCCTTTCAAGGTGATGCTTGAAGTGTTTGCCTGCTAATTTCACTTCTCATCTGTAATCTCCAATGAGTTCTGATGATTTATGTGAGGATTCTTTGCAGGAGGCAGCTTGGTCACATCCCAAAGGGACAGGAGAGCTTTGCATGACACCAACACCTTCTCTTTAGTCCCTCACCTTACCTGCTTCTCCCTGAAATGCCACCAAGAGGAGAGCAAGGAGCAAAGGAAGGATTTTCATGGCAGAGGGTGGGCTGGGATCCTGGGTCACTGCAGAGAAAGGAGACCAGGACATTGGTTAGAGCCTTGTCCCTCCATAGTCCCAGAAGTGACACAGAGAAATGTTCTTCAAGACCTGGAAGTTACCTAAATGAGGTTATTACACATTTTTGTCATGATTGTGTCTATTGTCCTAAGATTTTCCTGGAGCACACATAGGATCATGGCATATGATGCAAAAAATTCAATCTTCCATGCAAAACATTCAATTTTATATCCCCTTTTAATTAATGCATCTAGTGACCAGAAATTTATCCTGGATTTCTCAATAACTTGTGATGCATTGCAATAAATTTGATTTGCCTTATGGAAGATAAATTCAGAATTTAATTAATCAATTAATTAATTAATGTTAATTCAGAAAATAAGACAATTTTTGCTAGATTTATACAAAACAACCCATGGGTTTTCTCAAGCTTTTCTACTAAAAAAAGAGCAGAAAAAGCAGTTTTCTTCCCGATTAACTCAAAATCCAGCTTCTCCTTATTCTTGCTTAGAGGCTGTTGTTTATTCTTCCCTTAAAGAATTACATTATTTCCAGGATAAATTCTTGAGTATTTGCATTTCCTGCAGCCAACAAAACCTCCTCTCCCTTATCAACATTTGACACCTCTAGAACTGGCTCATGACAGACTGAGCCACTGCACAGTTAAGGCTGTAAAACAAACTGCAGATAAACATGAAAGAAATGAAGTCTCCACCCCATTTAAGAAGGACAAAACCTTTTGAGAGAAGCTGAATAATGAGAATATTTTGGTTGTTACCAGGCAGGAGGAGCTCTAGGCTGGAATCAGGATCAGTGTCACCCACCAGGATGAAGATGAAGATGAAGGAGCTGGGTGGGTTTGTGCTGTTCTGGAGGGTGCTGAGGGATGTTTGACCTCCACAGCCTTCAGGTGGCCAATGAGGCTTTGGGAGCTCTGGGGGCACCCAATGAATCCTCTTTGCTGTTGTCCTAAGAGGAACCAAAGTCTGGCTTTCAAACCATTGTGGCATGGCCTCAGGAAATGTGTTGAGATGAGAAAAACCACCCTGAGCCTCCTCCTATTAAGCAACCCTTTGGCCACAGCAGCTCACTCAAGGTCTCTGTTTCCATCTATTTTCAGAGGTTTTATATTTCCTTAAAAACATGAACAATTTATCATCATAGAAGTAAAATAATCATCAGCTGGAATGTTAAAATAAAACCCACCAAGTGCCTATGTTAAATGGGAAATAAGTTCTTTGGAAATTCAGGAAGAGGATTAATGGGCTGTCATTAATTCTACATCATGACTGCTGTTGGGAGGGAAAATCTGGACAATTAAGAACACGGAAAAGATCTGCACTAGGGAATGGTAGGGAAAAAATGAGAGAGGAAAAGAGAAATCGAAGAGTTAAGAATAAAAAAGGAAAAAGTAGTTTGGGTTTTTTTCACATTTTTGCACCAAAACATTTTCATTACCAGGTTACCTGCATGGCACATAAGATATTTTATGCCACATCTGTTTATGGAAATTATCACAGCCCATGCCCAGCAACTTTAGTTTTATTGTCTTTATTCTCTTGCCATGGGCAGAAGAGTTCTCTGAGCACAGCATCCTCCTTTCTCACCAAGGATTTCTCCAATGGCTTCCTGCATTTTACAGACATTTCTACAAGTTCAGGTGCCTGTTGCAAAGGGATCTTCACTTCCCTTTTATCCCTCTTTCCTCCTTAAATCCGGCCCCATTAAGTGGGAGGTGCAGTTCCCTGGAGCTGAGCTCATCCCTGGGCTCGCCCTTCGTGCCCTGCAGGGATTTTTCTTGGATCTCTTTGTTTTCTTTCCCAATCAAAGCAACTATTTCACGGAGGCTTCCAGCACAGCCTTGTCAGCAGCTTTCAGGCTGCCCTCAGGCTTCTTGTTTCTCTGGGTTGCTCCTTTGGGTGCTTTTCTTTCCTCATTTTTGCCTTTTTTTTTTTTTTTTTGAGGTCAAATACATGTCGAACGTGCTTGGTCCCACAACATGGTTACACATAATTGTGTTGTGGTCACTTTTACACAGCAGCTCCCACAAATAGCTTTGGAATTGGAATTTGCACTTAATCCAGGAAGGCAAATGTTCTTGTGGATGCCAGGACCAGCTGGTCTAAGAATCACCACTGTACAGCAAGAAAAATGAACATTTTACAGAGGAAAATCGAATGTCTGCACTGCCTGGCATCATCCACAATCACCTGTCAGATCTGCTCTGCTGCATCACCTCAGGCAAGGGAAGGACCTGCAGAAGATGTGCCCTGGTCCCCAAGTCCTTTAGGGCAGGGCTGTTGCTGAAACCCTTCCCTGAGGTGTTGTGAGGTGTTTGCAGACAGATGTGCAGCCAAACATCTGGGCTGAAAAATGGCTCAGCACATGAGGAACAGCTGCGTCTGTGTGATGGCACCAAGCCCAGGTCTTGGGGTCCCCAACACAAGAAAGACTTTGAGCTGCTGGAGAAAGTCCAGAGGAGGCCATGGAGATGCTCCAAGGGCTGGAGCCATTCCCAAGTACAGCTTCCACCAGATCAGATTCCCTCAAACCCTGTCCAGCCTGGCCTTGGACACTTCCAGAGATCCAGGGGCAGCCACAGCTTCTCTGGGCACCCTCACCACCCTCACAGGGAACAATTCCTTCCCAAATTCCCATCTAGTCCTGCCCTCTGCCAGTGGGAAGCCATTCCCTGTGTCCTGCCCCTCCATCCCTTGTCCGAAATCCTTCTCCAGCTCTCCCTTTAGGCCCTGGGAGAGGCTCTGAGGTCTCCCTGGATCCCTCTCTTCTCCAGGATGTCGCTTTCTTGGAGACACGAGGAGTTTTTTAGCAAAAGCGGCTCCTGGGTGCTGCAATCCAGCAGAGAAAAGTGCAGCCAAAGTGGTGGCTGGGAGGCAGCCAGAGCAACTGGGAGCTGGCAGAGAAGCTGGGGAGGGTGTCTAGCTCTGGGAATATCTTCTGGAAAGCCTTCTGGCTTCCTCCTTCTCTGCCTGGCAAAGCTCTGGGGTGATGATGGCACAGGATTTATTCCTGGCTTGGAACACAGGAGGAGAGACTGAGGAGAGACAGCTGAGACTCCTCAGGGTGGGAATGATGGTGATGGAGGGCAGGGGGAATGAGATGATGAGGTTCACATCTGTGGGTGACAAGAAAGGTCACATTGTGCCTGCATGGACCCTGGCAGCATCCTCACTGCTGAATTTGCAAAAATGGTTCTTCCCCATCCCACTCTCAGGTCTGGAAGAGGCTTTGGTGCCCATTAGAGGCTGAGTTGTGCTTTGTATGCTGAAAATTGGGTTTTCTAGGAATGGGCCACGTGGTGTTTGCTGCTGTGGAGGACAGAGACAGCCAAGGCTGGGCTTCACTTGGCTCCAGAGCCCTCATTACACCCCTGACTTTATTAAAATGCTTCTCTGGAGCTGGGCCCAGCAGCCCAGCATCATTAATTAATGAAACACAAACAGGGGCAGGGCAGTGGGACAGGAGGAAAAGTGGGTTGTCCTTTACACCCAAAGGGCTCCCAGACCCAATCAGATGGAGTTGAGGCTGCAAAGATGCCAAATTCCTGGTAAAAAGCAGTGCTGGAGACCCACAGAGAGCCTGGGGATGCTCCCATGAGTAGGGAAACCAGGCAAGGACATTTCTGAGCAGTTTGGTGGCTACTGTTATACAGCAGAGCCTGGGCTTTATTGCCAGAGTTGCAAAAGAAAAACCAAACAAAAACAACCTCAATAAAATTTAAAAGAGCAACAATAAATGTATAAAAGTCCTGGAAAACAGGTACATCCAACAGCTCAGCTGATGTACAAAGTTTCGGGAGCTTCCTGCAGCATATTGCAAAAACCACCAAAACCAGAGGTGATACTGGCTTAATTAAACGCCTTTTTGTGGCTTTTCCTGTAGCGACCTGCTGGGAATTTATTTTCTATAAAGATATCAGGGCTGGAGGCTGCAGGGCTGGAAATTGGGATAAAAAAGCAAATGCACACCAGAGGGCTCCTGCAAGCTCCGATGCTCGGGATCCCATTTCACAGCGGTTTCATCTCTGTGGTGAGGCGGGAAAACAGCGGGATTAGTTCATGGCTCTGTGCACGCCATGTCCCAGCTGCCACCTAGTGTCATCCCCGCGACACGGGGACATCGCACGGGGGACATCGGGGTGGGCGTGACCGGTGCACAACAATTGGGGACACATCGGGGTGGGCTTGTGCCAGCGAACAACAGCACAGGGAGCAATGGGATGGGCTTGAGACGGTGCTGAAGAACCCAGGGACATCAGGGTGGGCCTGTGACAGTGCACAAGAGCCCGGGGGACATCGGAATGGGCTTGTGCCACCGCACGGGGGACATCGGGGTGGGTTTGTGACACCGCACAAGAGCCCGGGGGACATCGGGGTGGGTTTGTGCCACCGCACAACAATTTGGGGGGTACGGGATGGGCTTGTGGCAGCGCACAGCAACTCCAGGGGTCTCGGATGCTCGGTCTCTGTGTCCCCAAGCCCCCGGGGGTGGCGCAAGCACCGTGATGTCACACTGCCCGGGGAGGGGACACTGGGGGAGGTGCCCGGTGAGGGCGGGCGGGGCGGGACCGGCCCCGGCGGCTCCTTCTTCCTCCTCTTCCTCCTCCTCCTTCTCCTCCCTTTCCTCCCACCTCCTCCTCCTCCTCCTCCTCCTCCCCGTCCTGCTCCCAGGATGCGCGGGGCCGTGCCCAGCCTCAGCCTGACGCTGCTGGCGGCGGAGAGCGGCGCCCGTGAGTGAGCGCGCAGGATGCGCGGGGGATGCGCGGGGGCGTGCGGGGCTGCGCTCGGGTGGATGGGAGGGGGAAGGCGGATGGGATGCTGGAAAGGCGGGTGGGATGCTGGAAAGGCGGGTGGGATGCTGGAAAGCCGGGTGGGATGCTGGCAGTGACGCCTTTGCGGCCATCCCGGGGGTCCCGAACCCCCTCCGTGTACCGAGGAGAGGGGGTGGTTCATCCCTGCGCCCTGCGCTTGGGGAGATGCGCGGTTCTGCTCCCGCCATCCCCGCGGGCCCGGTCCTCCTCTTGGATTTTTTTTTTTCATATTTGAAAAATGGACATTTTTATTTATTTATTTATTTGTTTATTTTGGAGCCCAAGCTTTTTATCAGAGCTTTCCTGGGGGCCGGGCCCCTCGGTGGCGGTGGCTGCGCCTCAGCTGACAACGCCACCGGGAGCCGGCAGCTGGAGATAAGCCCAGGAGAAGGGCTGGGTGATGGAGTTCTGGCGGGAATGGCTTTAAACTGACAGAGAGCAGGTTTACATTGGATATTAGGAGGAAATTCTTCCCTGTGAGGGTGGGGAGGCCCTGGCACAGGGTGCCCAGAGAAGCTGTGGCTGCCCCTGGATCCCTGGAAGTGTGCGAGGCCAGGCTGGACAGGGCTTGGAACCACTTGGGACAGTGGAAGGTGTCCCCGCCCATGGCAGGGATGGAATAAGAGGAGCTTTAATGTCCCTTCCCACCCAAACCATTCTGGGATTCTCTGGTTATGAATGGCACTGCTCAGTTGCTGGGGGGGGGGGTGTGGCTGTGTCATCCCTCATCACCGCCTCTCTGCCCTTCTCCAGGGCTCTGTGCCATTATCCACTACCTTGTCCGGGGCCAGCTGGGTTGGTTCGGGCTCACCATGGCCTGCCTGGTGCCCGGCTACGCCGCTCAGCTCCTCAGCATCCTCTGGTTCCGGGCAGACGGACACACACCCGGCTGCTGCCTCGTGGCGCTCCACCTCCTGCAGCTGGGCCTCTGGAAGCGGTGAGAGACACTCCCCGCCGTCCACCCACCCCCCACAACCCGGCTGCAGCCCCAAATTTCCTCCAAGCAGCGTGGGCATCCCGTCACGGTGGCTCTTGCAGATACTGGGATGTTCTGCGGGCGGCGGCCAAGGCGGGCGGCGGTGCCGGGGAGCTGCTGGCTCAGCTCGGGGATGTTTGTGTGCTGCGGCTCCTGGAGGCCCTGCTGCAGACCCTGCCTCACCTCCTGCTCCAGGCCTACGTGGTGGTGGCCGTGGACCCAGCAGGCTTCATCCCTGGTGAGTTCACAGGAGGATGGTTCAGGGGTGAGGGATGTGTGTGCCCTCCCTGGAGGGATGTGCTGCAGAGGGACTGGGAAGCCTCGATGGGAAGCAGCAGGGAAATGCCTGGCTGAAAGATCTGCTGTGGCTGAATGCAAAGGTGGCTGCTTTGCCCCAAAGGTGAACTTTCAGGTGTGCAAAGAGGGAGGTTGCAGTGTGGAGTCATGGCATGCTCAAGGTCACAGTCACTCATTGTCCATCTCTGGTCCATTTCTCATTGTCCATCTCTGGTCTGATGGCAGTGACCAGGGCGGAGCTGCCCTGGGGCTGCAGAGCTCTGTCCATGGAGACAGCCCGAGGGTATCCACAGGGAGATACTCAGAGAGTACTCTGGATGCTCAGAGAGTATCCACAGGGAGATGCTGAGCATGCAGAGACCAGATTTAGCAGGGTTTAGTTGAAATGCTCCAGTTTCATCCCTGATAACATTCAAGTCAGGTTGACTGTTGAGTCAGGAATGAAATGAAGTGACACATAAACTCTAACTCTCTACTTTAACATAAACTCACACATAAACTCTAACTCAGACTAATCCCAAGTTTATTGGAAACCCATTCCTTTTTATACCCTGTTCTGATACAGGTGGACCTGATTGGTTGTTTAATCAACACCCCATCACCACTGGCTAATTAAGACGACAACCTTTGCTAAACATCTTATGAGAAAACAACTGTTCAAAACATCAGCTGCCAGATTGTTTTAGTTCTTTCTCTCAGCCTTCTCAGAAGTCCCCAGAACAATTCCTGGGAAAGTATATCTGGTTTTCTCTCTCTGACCAAACTGTCACAACCACAGGACAGGGCTCTGAGGAACCTGGTCTGGTGGAAGGGGTTCCTGCTCATTGCAAGGGACTGGGCTAGATGGCCTTTAAGGTCCCTTCTGTCATTCCTTGATTCTGTGATTCACTTGGCAGGATCGAGGGGTGTCTGGCTTGTATGGGGGTGCTGTGCTGCCAACACCTCCTTAGCACAGAGAATTGTCCCTGCTGTGCATTTGGGCCTCCACCAGAGCCCTGACTGCCCCTGTCCCCACACAGGTGTCAGTGCAGGGCTGTCCCTGCTGTCCCTGGCCTGGGCTTTGGTCTCCTACAGCCACTTCACCTTCCTGATGAAGCCTGGACACCTGAGCCCACCAGCTGCTGTCATCCTGTGCCTGCTGCTCTGGAGGACAGGGATGCTGGGCACCCGGGTGCTGGCCCTGGTGCTCTTTGCCAGGCTCTATTCCTTCTGGGTTTTTGCTGTGGCAGGTAAGGCCTGAGATCCTGTTCCCCACATCCCACCCCAATGTTCTCGGGTTTGTTGTTGCTGGAATGGCTCCTGAGGTATTAAAGAGTCTTTTTCCCAGCCCTGCAACCAAAGAAGTCGAGATTCCTCAGCTCTGGTTTTTAGGGTTGTTTATTTTCTCTTATTTATTACATTCTTTTTCAGACCTGCTGAGGTCTGTCTGGCAGGTCAGGTTGAGGCCATCCTTGGGGTAGTGTTATCTTTTTATACTGAAAACTACGTGTACTTTATTTACAATAATTTTCCAATACCTATCACCTATATTAGACAGTATGTCTCTACACTAAACAATCCAAAAGTGTCACAGCAGAAGATGGAGGCCAAGAAGAAGAAGGACAGGACATGCCCAGATTCCTCTATCTTGCCTCTTGAACCCTCATTCTAAAAATCCCAAAATTCTCCTTTTTCACCCTGTGATAAATTCATTAACATTCTACTCAAACCCTTGTGGCTTGTAAATCTTCACACAAAGTTGGTAATTGTTTCTATGGGTTAAAATGGAAGGCACAGGTGTTTTTTACTCTGTGCCAAGGTCTCTGAGCCCCCTGCCAGGGTCTTGAGCCATGCAGGGCAGCCAGAGGAATGTCCTGGGTTCTGACACAATGTCAGCCCTGCCATGCTCAGGTTTGCAGCCTCTCCCAGGGATGGCTTTGCAAATCCAGTCCTTTCTCCCTGCAGGGGTGCACTGGCTGCTCATGTCCTTCTGGCTGGGGGCCCAGCAGACAGATATTGTGACCCAGCCGTGCCGCTGGAGGCTCTTCAACTGCCTGCTGGGAGCTGTCTACATCTTCTGCTACATCAACGTCCGCCCCGGCCCCTCCAGGACCAGGGTGGCCGTGTTTTATGCAGTGAGTACCTGGAATTGTTTTGTATTCCTCATGGATGAAGCTGCTGGGGATGAGCAACAGCTTCAGACTCTCCATTTTCACCTCTCACATCACCACTAGCTCAGAATGCAGAGTTTTGCTGTGTCCTGACAAAGCCACGTGGTCACCAAGGTGTCTTCTGCACTGGGTTTGATTCCTGTCAGTGGTAAAAAGTAGGTGAAGACCTTGCAGAAAGTTCATGGTTTGACAGCTTTTATGTTTTAAGTGATAAATTAGATGCAAAATATAACAGGAGAAGTGCTCAAGGCCAGGCTGGATGGGGCTGTGAGCAACCTGGAGTGGTGGACGGTGTCCCTGCTCATGGCAGGGAGTGCAATAGAATGAGCTTTAAGGTCCCTTCTGACCCAAACCATTCCGTGATTCTAAGAATCCATGAAAATCTAGAAAATGTGTGTCTTCTGTTGTGAGAGGCACATCTAAAGCCATCAGAAGGATATAAGTGATGACTCTCTTCCCTCTGCCTTGCAGATAATGCTGATGGAGAACACGCTCCTGCTGCTGTTGGGCACCCGGTTCCTGCAGGTAGAGCTGAGGAGCAGCCTGACTGTGACTGGGGCTGTCATGTCAGGGTCTTTAATAGGTAAGAACATTGATTTTAGAGCCTGGATTGCACATTTTTAGAGTAGTTTCAGGAAATGAGCATCCAGCCTCCTGTCCCAAGTCCCTCTCCAGCTCTCCTGGAGCCCCTTTAGGCCATGAAGGGGCTCTGAGCTCTCCCTGGATCCTTCTGTTCTTCAGGTGAGCACCCCCAGCTCTCCCAGCCTGGCTCCAGAGCAGAGGGGCTCCAGCCCTTGGAGCATCTTTGTGCCAAGCAGGCTCATATTTTCCCAGAGGGATGGGGGCAGAGGGAAGTTGTGCAGCTCCCCAGACCCTCAGATCAACCATGTTAAAGAAATGGGATGGAAAAGGAGCAATTCCTGTGGTCTTGGATGAGTTTAGGGTATAAGTAGGAAGCTGTCTTAAAAACTTCCTGGTTTAAAGGCCAGAGGATGGGGATGCTGTACATGGAAGGTCTCTTTCATCACACATCTCCCTGCTGGGCAACTTTCAGTCTGCAAATTAATCCAGATTAAATTTGGGGTTGAGTGTGCACTTCCTTTGCCCAAATCTGCTCACGTGGGATTCTTACATCCCCATAAATTCTGGAAAAATGTGCTGCTCATACACCTGATTCTCAGCAGCATCTTTGCAAAGGTCTTGTTGATCTGGAGGTACCTTAAGGTCTGGCCTCTTCTCCACAGCTGACCAAAATGCTGCTGGGACTCCCCAGTGACACTTTTCTGCTCCTTTCCAGGTGTCACAGCTCTGGTGATTTACTACAGCCTGCTCCACCCCAAGTCCACAGAGATCTGGCAGGGATTCCTGGAGACAATGTGCAGTCCTGCTGCAGCTGGGGATGAGGAGGGGTCTGGAGAGAGCTCCCAAGCTGAGCAGAGTTCAGGGACTTTGGCAGATGAGGAGTCCTTGCCAGTGGAAGGGACCAAGACAGAGCCCCAAAAGGAGACCAGCTCATCACTGCTGCAGTCCAAGGGGGGTTTGGAGGACAGCTGGACAGACCATCACCACTGGCTGCTGGTGAAGCTGGCCTTGAAGACAGGAGATGTGTCCGTGATCAACGCAGCTTTCGGGGATGGTGGCGTGGGAGAGGCTTTTCCTGGAGGATGGATGATGGGGAAGGCCCCTGGTGCTGAGCCTGGGGCAAACCTTTCCCTCCCCATGAGGGACATCCCTCCCTCTGGACTGGCAGTGGGGAATGGAGGAGGCATCAAAGCCTGTGCTGGTGCTCTGGGAATGGCACAGGAGGATGGAGCAGGGCAGGAGCCTGATTTTCCCCCATCCACATCCCACCCCAGTGGCTTCTCCCCGGATTCCACCGAGAGCTCCTCTGTGTATTTCAGTGCAAGTGCAGGAGGCTTCATCTCACCTGGGACAGGGACAGCCACAAGCATGGCCCTGGTGCAACGGGACAGCAAAGCTCAGCCTCCCCCAGGCTGCCTGGGAGAAGGAGGAGGAGGAAGAGGAGGGGATTCATCCCTTGGGATGCCCAGCATCAGCCCAATCCTGGGCACTTGTGCCCACAAGTGTCTGCAGAGAAGCTCTTCCTTTGGCAACACGGGCAGCTGTGGGGTGGCAGGTCTCCCCAAAGAGGGCTCAGAGCCCACAGGGACAGAGGGTGCCCTTGTGGGGTGCCAGCACCTTTGGGACACCCACCCTTGTGGCCCGCAGGGGACTGTGGTGAGGAGCAAGCTGAGGTCACCATGCTTCACCTCCACCCCCAAGGCTGGCCCTAAATGCCCCCAGCGAGGACTGGGGGAGCTGGGAGAGGGGACAGACCAGTCTGGGTGACCAGAGTGACCCTGTAAATGTTTACAGTGTCCTGTAAACCTTGGGCCAGCCTTGAGGTGACTGTCTCATCAACAGGGCATGGCAGGAGGTGGTGGGACAAAGACTGTCCCCACAGTGCCCCTGCCATGGGGCAGAGTGCTCCTCCATCACTGGGACATCACCTTTCCTCTCAGTACATCTTCTGGAGGCAGTCTTGAAGAACTTCAAAAGCCTTAAAAAGCCCTGAAAGTCCAGGGCTGGTTATTTATTGAGCTAAATTGTGTCACAGGCCTGCCAGGAGGCTGGAGCCTTCTGCCTTTGGTGTATTTGTGACAATGACTTGAGGTGTGTCCTTAAACCAGTGCCTGCACAAGTTGCTGGCCTGACCCAGTGTGGAGATCTGATTGCTGTGTCCAGGGGCTGCAGTGCTGGCCAAAGCAGTTTTCTCAGGACAAATAAGTGCCTAAATCAGAAAAATGATGGGTTTTACTCTTGGATGTCCTTTCTGGGCAGAGTAAGGCCTCAAGTGAGGCTCAGCATTGCTTGATTGTTTTTCCTCACCAGGTTTATCTTGTGACCTTTGCCAACTCCATTTTTGGGATCACATAGGATTGCACATTCTCTTCCTGCTGCAGACCAGAACCTCAGGACCTGGAATTACAACCAAAAGCCATGTCCTGCTGCTTGCCCACTGTCTTGCCTCCTCAAGTGGTCTTTTCTCTCCAGCCTCCTTCCATCTGAAGATCACAGGACCCCAGAATTATTTGGGTTGGAAGGGACCTTAAAGCTCATCCAGTTGCAACCCCTGCCACATGCAGGGATACCTTCCACTAGACCAGGTCACCAGGTTATAATCCACATTTGACTGGATGCTTTAATCTGAATTTAGGCCAAATCTCAAACCAGTTCTACTCCCACCATAAAACCTACATTACAGGCAGGGTTTATTTGTGTCAGGAACTAAAAACATCAATACCATGGTCTCAGAAATAGCCAGTGCTTCCCACCAGGCTGGCTGGGCATGGATTTGTGCCCAGGGCACAGGTTTGTGCCCAGGACATGGCTTAACATGTTAATTGAGGTGTGATCAGCTGGATTCACCACCAGGCTCCTGAGTGCCAGCTGGAGCACATCTGGCTGTGCTCTCCAGATGTTGTCCTGCTGTGGGCAGGACTCTGCTGCTGCCACAGGGCAGGAAAGGCAGCAGGGAGGGCACAGGCATGTGATGAATTATTTAAAAAAAGCTTCCATGATGCATTCACTGCTCAGGGCTGACCCAGCCAGATGTTCCCTTGGGGCACAGAAAACCCAGTTGATGCTGAGTATGGAGTGAAGCCACATTCCAAGGGGATGAAGGCTCCCTGTCTCCATCTGGACCCCAGCCCCCTGTGCTGTGCCTGTGCTCTGCAGGCAGGAGCAGTTCCAGTGGCTTTTCCAGAGCCCTTCGCATTGTGTGGATCACATAGAAGGCAGCAGTGCTGCCAGGCCATTGCAGGAATTTTTATCTAGCTTGGTTTTCTACTTTTGATAATATATAATTATCAAAAAATTATTGGGGTGCTTGAAAATACCCCAAACCACCCTTTGCTGTGTCTGTGTCTTGTGTTGGGGGTGAAAATAATGTGGAGGAGTCTCTCTTCCCACTCTTGGCTCTAGCAGCCCCAGGATGAGTTGTCTGTCAGGATTTCCAGTGGGAGGGTGGAGAAGGGACATGGGCAACAGGATCTGGGGGAATGGCATGAAAATGTGTCAGGGAAGGCTAAGGTTGGGTGTTAGAAAAAGATTTAGCCAGCATGAAACTGTCCCACAGGCCAGTCAGAAAGGTAACAGACAATTTTGAGACAGTAAAGAATACTTTTGTGCATGAGAGTCAGGAATAAATGCAATTAAATGTGATTTGATTTCTCAGAGCACATCCACAGTGCAGGGGTGCACCATGAGCTGATACCTCTGACCTCAGATGAGGAAATCCTGGATAGATCAAGGAGTGGCAAAAGAGAAGAGGGAATCTGGGGACAAAGGGTGCACAAGGACTGGGGAGGGATGAGGGTGGTTGTGTGAGGGATCTGTTCCCACAGCTTTGCTCCCTGATGATGAGAGTTGGTCATTGGTGAGCCATGCTCCACTTTCTCCTTGGGTGTCGGATTTTTTTTTGGGGGGCTGATTAGATGGTCGGGGAGGCCCTGAGGTGGCCTTGGGCCGCCCGCGCTCCAAAGGACGAGAAG
>JAWWEX010000182.1:109432358-109442970 GCA_035583215.1 Arremon brunneinucha | reverse complement strand
CTGTGGGATCAAAGTCCAGCCACCAGACATTTCTGGCTACATTCCAGGACTCCCGAGCCCCCCAGGGGTGGTCTCGGCCACTCTGTCCCTCAGCCCCGAGAGGCTGGGATCCCACACTTGGGAGCAGTGTGAAATCAGGTGGGATAATATGGATTGTCTGTCCTTAAAGGAGAGCCCTGTTGCACCCAGGGTCCAAGTCCTGCCTGCTGGTACAGTCCCAGCACTGAGCCACAGGTCTCTGCCTGTAGAAACATCCTGTATTTAATCAGAGAATCCCAGAATGGGTTGGGTTGGAAGGGATCTTAAAGATCATCTCATTCTAATCCCCTGCCATGGACAGGGACACCTTCCACCATTCCAGGTTGCTCCAAGCCCCATCCAGCCTGGCCTGGGACATCTCCAGAGATGGGACAGCCACAGCTTCTCTGGGCACCCTGTGCCAGGGCCTCCCCACCCTCACAGGGAAGGATCTCTTCCCCATATCCCATCTAAGCCTATTCTTTAGTGAATTCTAAAGCCCTGTTTGAAGTAGGAGGACTCCAGCAGCAAATCACAGCTTCAGATTCCCCACCCTTCCCATCTTCTGTGGCCCAATGATCTGGTGCACCTCCAGACTTTTCCCAATGCTGCCAGACTGGGAAAATCACAGTGGGGAGGAGTTTCTCCCCAAAACTTCTTGTCCCTTTGCCACCAGAGGGAGATGCTGCTCAAGCTCCAGATACCCTCCAGTGCCTGTGTTATGGAATCATTAAGGCTGGAAGAGCTCTGAGCTCATCCAGTCCAACCATTCCCCAGCACTGCCAAGGCCACCACTAACCCATGTCCCCACGTGCCACATCCACAAGATTTTTGAGTCCCTCCAGGGATGATGACTGGAGAGGTGAGGGAGGTACAGGACTGATGCTGCTGTGGCATTGCCCTGGGTGCCCGTGGGAATGAAATGGGGAGCTCTGGGATACTGGAGGTGGAGTGCACAGTGAGCTCCTGGAGGAATGAGACCATAGCTGTGGGCATCTCCTTTTCCTTCTCAGGCATTACTGGGCCATGGGGAATGTTTGAAAATCACTGTCAGGGTCTTGCCCTCTTCAGGAGGAGAGTCACTGACCTGTAAATATCCCATGGTGCCTTCCATGTCCAAAGGTGTGTGTATAAGGGGAGATGCCCCAGATCACACTGGATGCACAAGGGGACCCTGGGGGTTTGGTGAAAGTGGCTCCAGCTGTCACCACCATGGTGCTGAGTCCTGATTTTGGTGCTGTATCCTTGGAGCTGTGCCCAGGTGGGTGACCTGGTCACTCCACACTCTGCTCTGTCCTCAGATCAACCCTCAAGGTGCACAAATCCCAGGTCACTGCTCTCTGTGGAGCAACATGGAGGCCTGGGCCAGTCCAAACCCAGGATGGAAAACTGCAGCTGGCAGAGGGCCAATGGACCAACTGCTCCTATGAACCTGCTGATGTTATCTTCCAAATGTCCCAAATGCTTGAGGAGACCTGGGCAGATCCTCTGCTCCTTCTGCAGCATCTCCCATGAAGCTGTTTTTGGATGAGGAATGATCCTGAGCTAGACTAGAATCTGCCCAGCTTTTAGGGGTGCTCATCACCAAAGTTTGGGCTTCAACCACCCTCCAGAAGGGCTGGAGCAAGGGGATATCTCCATCCCACTGCACTTGGACAGATTGTCCAGTGCTTTTGCCTGCTCTGGAATAGAAAATTTCTGCACATTTGCCTCCTGTGAACCTTTTCTTTTCCATTTTGTTTCTTAAGGAAATCCTCTCCATCATTTTAGAGAGGTGGAGGGTCATGCCCCAGCCCAGGAGAACTCAATGGCACAGGTGAGAGGAGCTCTCAAGGGCAACATGGGAGCAGGAACCAAGCATGAATTTTGACAATGCGGGGAGTGACCCGAGGGCTCCCCAGGAGAACTGGCTGTGCCACTCTGGTGATCTGGAAAAAGGAGCAATCAGGCAGGAACAGAGGCTACGTCCCTAAGAAATTAAACAATACCCAGGCAAGTGCCTGGGCTTGGGAACGTGGCTGTCCTGACTGCTGGCACTGTCCCCTTGGCTTGTCACTCTTGTCCCTCTTTCAAGGTGAAATAAAATAAAGCAGGATGGAGTTGTACCAACAGTGTGGGGCAGCAGCCTTGCCCCAGCCCTGCTGGGAGCTCACCTTCCAGCAGCCCAATCTCTAAGCATTGTCCATGGATGCTTGGTTTTGTGAAAAACATTCCCTCCAGCTCCAAAATGATGTAACACCACCCCACTCCCCACCCCCTCATCAAAAAAGATTTCCCCAGAAAAACCATCTTTTCACTTCCAACAACATTGAACCACAGTACTTGGACCTTACAGAAAATAGAATTATTTGCCCTGGGGCTGTTGTTATTTGTCTGGTTTTTTTCCCAAGCTGAAACTTTGGTTATTTTTTCCCCCCTTTAATTAAATTTGGTTTGCTGCAAATCCCTTTCTGGTGCCTTCAGTGTTCCTGTAAAAGGCAGGGCCCAGGCTTCAGCTCTGTGCCCATGGCTCCCAGGCTAAACAATACCACAGAGGGGGGGAGCAGAGGGTAAGCCCAGCTAATCAGGACTTGCCTAATAGGACTGAGTGCTTAACGAGAACCCAGGGACTCTGCTTCCCCAGCTGGATTTGGCTGGAGGAAAATGCTTTGTGCTCTCAACACCAGGTTTGAGACGGCTCAGTTCTCTCAGATGTGCTGGAGCGGTGTTTTCTCCCTCCTGTAAATCCATCCTCACTGGACCCAAGACAGATCTGTGAGGGATCCCCACATGCAGGATTGCTGGAGGAGCTGAACAAGACCCTGGAAGCAAATGGATCCATGTTTTGCTTGAAGGGAGATCTTTTAAATCAAAACACTTCATACCTTGATTTTCCTAAGCAAAGCCACCAAAGAGCCCTGTCTTCTCCCCTCATGTCCTTGGAGCTCCCTGAGGAGCTTTGGGGGGATTTTAGGGATTGACTTCAATAAATAACACCAAATGTTCCACTGTTTTGCCATGGAAACCTGCTCAGATTGTCTCTGTCCCCACTGCTTCACCCCCAGATCGAGCTGGGGTGTGGTTTTGGGAAGGGGGTGGGACAGGGAAGGCACCTCAGGCCTTTCCCTGGTTAATGAGGGAGATTTGGGGCTCAGCACGGGGACTTTGGGATGCAAAGCAGGGTGTCAGGGGATTGCAGGGTGTGCACAGGGGGGTGGGTGCTGGGACACAGGTGGGTGCTGGGTGCATGGGAGCCCAGATGTGCAGGGTAGGTGGGTGCAGATGTGGGTGCAGATGTGGGTGCAGATGTGGGAGGTTGCCTGCACACAGTCGGTGGGTGCAGATGCAGGTGGGCATCCCCACATTCACAACAGTGGGTTCAAGCGTGGGTGGCTGTCCAGATGTGCACAGCATCAGGGCACAGATGTGAGGTGGGTGCCGAAACCAGCATGTGCCTCCACCCACTGTGGAGTGCTAGGGTGTGTGGGGGGCAAGCGGGAGCTGTGACCAGAGCTGGGTTCTCTGTCTGGTGCTGGGATGGGTGCTGGGTCCTGGTTCAGTGTCAGCTCCAGCGCTGTGCTGAGCTGGAGCAGGGCTGGATCCAGGTCCGGGGCTTGGTCCAGGGAAGGGTCCATGTCTGTGTCCATAGCCGGTGCCAGGTCTCGGCTCTCGGTCTGGGTCCACATCCGAGCTTTCCATCGTGTGCTGGGTCCAGGTCCTGGGGCGGGCCCGGTGCCGGGTCCGTGTCCAGGGCTGGGCTGAGGTCCGGTGCCGGTACCGGGGCTGGGGCCAGGTCCGTGTCCGTGCCCAGGCCCGGTCCAGCTCGGGGGCGGGCTTGGGTGCTGGGTCTCGGTTTGGGTGCGGGCCCGTGGCTGGGTGCGGGTCCGGCTCTGTGACCTGGTCCCGGTGCTGCTCGGTGCCGATGCCGGCCCCGGTCCTGGTGCTGGTCGGAGCGGTGCTGGTGCGGTACCGGTGCGGGCCGTGGCGGTGCCGGTCCCGGTCCCAGTGACGGCCGGGGCGGTGCCGGTTCCCGGTGCCGGCCCCGGTCCCTCTGCGGGCCGGGGCGGTGCCGGTCCCACGTGCTGTTCCCGGTGCGGGCCGGGACGGTGCCGGTCCCGGTCCCGGTGCGGGCCGGGGCGATGCCGGTGTCGGTCCCAGTGCGGGCCGGGGCGGTGCCGGGTCCCGTCCCGGTGTGGATCGGGGCGGTGCCGGTGCTGTTCCCGGGGCGGTGCCGGTCCCGGTCCCGGTGCGGGCTGGGGCGGGGTCGCCGCCGGGGCCGAGCGGAGCCGGGCGGGCGCGGGGAGGGCTCAGGCGGCGGCGCCTGCGCGGGGCCATCGCGGCGCTCCGCGAAGTTCCGCGGGGCCCGGGGAAGTTTGGGCTCGGCTCGGCCCCGGCCATGGCCTTCCGCCGGCGGGCCAAGAGCCACCCGCTCTTCAGCCAGGAGTTCCTCATCCACAACCACGCCGACATCGGCTTCTGCCTGGTGCTCAGCGTCCTCATCGCCCTCATGTTCGAGGTGAGACGCCCCCGCCATCGCCCCCCGCCGGGACCGGCTCTCCGAGTGTCCCCACCCCGTGGGCGAGGTGACCCCCCTTGGTCTGCATGGGGTGTCCCCTCCTGGGGCTGTCCCAGCTCGGGACGGTCCCCAGCCGGCCCAGGTGCCCCCATCCCGTACGAGGAGGGGGCTGTGGGGTGCGGGACCCCTCGGTGTGGGCTCAGAGTGCCGCCCCATTCATTCCCCATCGCTCACCCAGCACCGGAGCGGGTCCCCACATTCCCACCAGGACCCAGCCTGCTGCTGGCTTTAGGGGTGGCACATCCTTCTGCCCCCGCTCCAGCTCTGCCGGGGGTCCCTGCCTGCGGAGGGGGAGCACAGGCGGTGTCAAAACCCCTGCCCCAAACCCACCGCAGCTGCCGGGATGTCCCGAGCGCTGAGGGGCGCATCCAGCGAGAAGCCAAACCTTCTCTGATATTCCCAGCTCTTGGTAATGGAAAAAAAAATTTTTGCCTTTTTTTTTCCCCCTTTTTTTCTTTAACAGTAGCCCTTTTCCAGGTGTTTTCTCCGCAGCCTGTGGGAGAGCACCGGAGGCTCCCGGGCCTGGGGCAGCGGCTCCCGGGCCTTTCCCGTCCCGCTGAGGCACGGGAAGGCATCCCCGGCATTCCTCGCCCTGCCGGGGCGGCCGCAGACCACCTCAAGGCCGCTGTCCCACCCCCGCCATGCCGGGAACGCCGCTCTGTCCCTGCCGCTGCTCCGGCTCCTTCCCTGTCCGCCTGCTTTCCTTGCCCGTGCCTGGCTCCGGGCATCCCGCCCCGAGCAGCGGGCCCTGGTCAGCGGCACCGCCGGCCGGGACCCCCCCGCCTCCCCCGCTGAACCCTCCCCTTCGGCACTGCCACGTTTCAAATCAAATCCGGATGGGAAAGGGGTGGCCGGGGGGCCTGGCGAGGGAGGAAAGGCTCCTTCTGTAGCAAATCGCAGGAGGAGGAAATCCATTTCCTTAATTCCTCCCCGCTGGCACCCCCTTGCTTTTCTATCCCCCTCTTCTTTTTTTTTCACTGCGAACTCATTGAATGAACGAGCCTCTTACAGCACTCGAACCCTTTTCGACGTCCTTGTGCATGTATGTATATTTATTTAAGGGTTTCAAAACCGACCCAGGAGGGCCAGCTGTGTTCCAAAGCCACATGCAAATGCTGCAAGTTTCCTACTTGTACTTTAAAAAGAAAATGCCGCTGAAGTTGTGTCTCTGTCTCAGGGTTTCTCCCTGCAGATGGGTTTGTTGCATATTGGGAGCCCTGTCCTGGTGAGGTTGTACCTGGGCTTGCTGCTGTGGTGGTTTTGGTTGATATGGTCCTGTGAGAGCAGTTCTAAAATATGATGAACCTGCCCCCATGGTGGTGGCAGCAGGGAGGGATTTGTGGTGTATCTGTGGTTTTTTTAATGTATTTTAATGAAATCTCCCTCAGATGCTGAAGGCAGCAGTTTGCTACTCTCCAGCAGACCTCAGGGTGACAGCTTGCCATGCCAGGGTGGCTTCCAGTGCTCCCTGTGGCTGGCAGCATCATCCCTGGGCATGGACTTTGGGACAGCTCTTGGTCCTTGTGGGTGTTTCAGTTTACTTTTATTTTATTATTACATTTATTCCTTCTGCTTTCTTTTCCCCTGGAGGGGAGATCAGCCTCTGCTCTTGCCCAGCCCTGCAAACCATCTGTGCCTGTTTGTGCCACCTCTGTGGTGAGTTTTGGTGGCACCTCTGATCCATCCGTGCCTGTTCGTGCCACCTCTGTGGTGAGTTTTGGTGGCAGCTCTGATCCCTTGCCATATTGAGGAGGACCTGTCACTGTCCCTTCCCTTCCTTGTCCTGCCATCCCTGCTTCCCACCCTGCAGCCAGTCTTGCACCTTCCCCAAGCTCAGGCCCAGCGGAAAAGGCCGAATCCTGCTCACAATAGGCTGTTTCCTGCAGGGAAGGTTTTTTTGGGAAGACACAAATAAGGTTTTTAACCTTTTCCCAGGCATCCCTCAGGAGCTGACTGCTTCCTTGCTCCAGCACCCTGCCTGAGGTGATGCTCTGGGGCTGCCACGGGTCTCCCACTGCTCAAGCACAGCATAAGCTGCACCTTGAGCATCTTTTTGTGTGCACAACCTTTCTCCATCCACATGGATTTACCAAGCTGGTAATTCCTCTGTGGTAGGGAGCAGGTGCTGGTCATGATGGGGTTTGGTGGCATGAGGCTGCTCATTGGTGTTCCAGGTGATTATTCCAGTGTTGTGTGTGGTTTTGGGGATCATTGCATTGCTCAGGGAGGGAATCCCAAGGCTTGGAGGGAGTTTCCCCAAAAAGAGCTGTCCTGAGCTGGGCACTACAAAGGGTTTTTATTTCTCAGTCAACCCTAAGCCTTCAGGGTGTGAAAACACACTTGGTTGTGCAGCTGCCTGATACCAGAGAGGGATTTTGCGACGTGTGTGTGGCTGCTGGAGCCCTGAAAGAAAAACCTCCCTCTTGTTTTTTTTTGGTGTGAAACTATTTTTAGTGAATCTGTACAGAAACGCGAAGCAGGTGCTTCCCATCCTCATGCAGAAATTACTTTGCATATCTTTTTCCACCCTGCTTTGCAGAAAAATGAAGCAAAGGCCAGGCTGGGTTTAACCTGTGTCCCACCAGAGGTGATTCCTGTGACCAGTGTCTAGTCAGGTTTGGTGAAAACTTGGCAGATTTTGGAGAAGTTTCTATATTAGATGAGGGCTGCTGCTGTAATCTCTAATGTGGGGAAACTGAGGCTCAGTCTTATGCCTGGGGTGATGAAATAAAGCTATAAACCATTGTTTTAGCAGTGGTTCCATGCCCTTGCAGGGCTTTCCCCCTGTGCAGATTGTGGGATGTGAGTCACGGGCTCCCAGGCTCAGAGCTGTGACACTCAGGAGAAGGCAGCTGACGAATGAGCTGCTATTTCCAGGCTTCCTGCTAAATATACTTTCCCCTTCCCAGTCCCCTCTGTAGTACTCTAAAAATTAAGGCCTTTCCATTGTTAATGAGGGAAAACAAAATGCATTCCTGCCTCCCCTGGTCTTTGCCAGATGTGGGAGCTGAGGCATGTGGGGGATGTAAGGGTTGAGTGCTGGAAAGAGTGGAAAAAAGGTAAAAAAGCACAGTATTTAGGTTTACTTTTAAAAAGGGAATAAACAGGAGGGAGGGTGAGGCAGTGGAAATAGTGTCATGCTGGGGGATGAGTTTGTCTGTGGGGGCAGAGGGGCTGCACCGCCCTTGGGAAGGGCTTTTGTCAAAGCCAGATGTTTACTTTGAGAGGCTTTGGTCCGAAGTTTGGGCTTCAGTTTACATATAGGGCCTGTGTCAATCCATACTGTGCATCAGCAAGTTTGTCTTTCAATAAACTCTGGGAAAAAAGAAACCCAAAGTTGTGAGAAAAGCCTTTGGACAGCATTTTGTCTGTAATTAGTTTGAGTTGTTTTTCAAGCCCTGGAAATATTTTCCCAGCTCAGACTGCAGAAAACTCCCCCAGCCTCCCCCGCCAGAGGTTTGGAGCTGCTGCTTTCTTCTAGAATGGCTTTAACTCAAGCAGGACCATGGGGATGGTGGCATGCCTGGGGGTTCCTGGCTGTGGTGAAAACAAATCCCACTGGGATGAGGCTTTGGAGAAGGGAAATGTGTTTCGTAGAATCCTGGAATTGTTTGAGTTGGAAGGGACCTTAAAACTCATTCCAACCCTGTGCCATGGGCAGGACAACTTCCACTAGACCAGATTGCTCAGAGCTCTGTTCCTACCTGGCCTTGAACACTTCCAGGGATGGGGAGTCCACAACCAATCTGGACAAGCTGTTCCAGGAGTTTGTGGAGTGTGCTGGGGAAGGATGCTCAAAAATTATCCCTCATTCCTGAAAATATTAGTGTTTGAGAGTTGCAGTGGGTAATTTCTGGGAGAAGTGCTAAACTGCCTGCATGTGTGTGCTTAGACACCTTTTTAAAAGCCACTTGCACATCTGAGCCAGTGGAGTTGGGATTTTGATGTGGAGTTTTTCATGGCAGGGGTAAAAACAGCATCTTCTAAATTGCTGGGTGGGGCTCTGAGCACCCTGCTCTGTGAAAGGTCTCCCTTCCCTTGGCAGGGGGTTGGAACATGATCTTTAAGCTCGCTATCAACCCAATCCATTCTGGGATCTAAAAAAGGATGGAGAGAGCTTTGCTGCTCTGTATTAGGCAGCAATCTCCAGGTTAGGGGGATGTGGATTTTTCCAGTCACCACATTATCAGGGATTACATGCCTGGTGGTAGACAGTGAATGTATGGTGGTGCTGGGATTGCTTGGCTTTATCTTTTGCTCTGCCACCCAGGGCTGCAAGATGGATGTGCTGATTTGTTTTCTGGCCATGAGAAACAGCCTCATCCCTGTCCTGGCTGATCCAGGCAGCTCAGGAAACTCTGGTCTTGGTGGGCACATTGAGTTTTGCCTCTTTATCATCCATCTGCACTTTGGTCCTTGAGTTAGTGGCTTTAACCAGCAGAAAGCCACTCACTGCTGAGGATGTTGTTCCTTCCTGGTGTAGAGAGCTCCCAGGACAGCTGCTTCCCAAATTTTTCTGGTTCGGACACACAGAACCATGAAATCATTAATGTAGGAAAGCCCTCTAAGGTCATTGAGTCCAAACCACTCCCCCAGCACTGCCAAGGCCACCACTAATCCATGTCCCCAAGTGCCACATCCCTCATAAGGCAGGATGAGGAACATCTCCCTCTGCATAGAGGTGCCCTTAATGCAGGCCAGGGGGTGGATGAGAAATAAGTATACAGTGTTTGTTGCACGGTCCCTGCTCTGTGTGTCCCATGGAGACAAATCCCTCTCCCACCCTCTAAAAAGTTGTGCCAGGAAGGATTAGATTGGATATGAGGAAAATTTCTTTGCTGAAAAGGCAGTCAGGGATTGGAATAGGCTGGAAGCCGTGGAATCACCATCCCTGGAATTGTTCAGAAATGCTGCAGATGTGGCACCTATGACCATGGTTTTGTGGTGGGCTTGGCAGTGCTGGGGGAACAGCTGGATTCCATAATCTTAGAGGACTTTTCCAACCTAAATTATTCTGTGATTCCATGAATTGTGCCCCTGCCAGTAGCAGTTCAGGGGCAGCTCTGGCTCTACTCTGCCCTGCAGGGCAGAAGTGTGCCCAGCCCTTCCTTTCCCATTTCAGCATCTTGTTTCAGAGCAAACAGACAGCAAGTCTTGTGCCTCTGAATAATCCTCACATTGCTCTTCCCACTCCAAACTTCTGCTTTCCCTGGCTGCCTGTGAAATGCTCAAGGCAGGCTCTGAAGGGTTTTGCCACCCCTGGTGTTCATTCCTTGTTTCCCAAGCCAAGGAAACCTGGTTTTTGCCTTGCAGGTGCCTGCATCTAGGAGGTTACAATATTTTAACAACCAATTTGTCTTTGGTTGTTAAAATATTTCACTGAGGCTTTAGGAAGCAACCTGCTACCCCTCTGTAAGGAAAGGTTCAGGGTGCTGGGATGACTCCAAAGTTTCTGGTGGTTCTTCAGCCCACAGGAAGCAAAGGCAGGTGTGGAGATGGGACAAAGCATTGCTTGATGGAGGAACCTTCCTACCAGGTGCTCTGGGAAAGAAGATCAGGAAAAAGGAAATGAAGATCAGGATTGGAAACTGTGCTGGGGCTGAGCTCTATCCAGGCATTGCTTCCCACTCTGGAGATACTCTGGGGCCATTTTCCTGGACTCACAGCTCTGGCCTGTGTCCTCTCCAGCAGGTTAGGAGGCTTCACCTGGAGATGATGTCTTGTTTCCAGCTGTTTATAGCAATGGATGTCAGCCAGGTACCTGGGGAACTGTAAATCCATCAGACCCTGCTGCCTTTAGCACGTCCATGACACGGCCGCCCATCCCTGCAGCACCACAGCCACCACTGGCTCCATGCCTTTGTTTCATGCCCTGTGCCAACCTGTGGCAAGGTTTGGATGTAAACTGCAGTCCTGGATGTGCTTTACAGCTCTGGGATGAAGCAACTTGGCTTTCCCAGCCAGCAAGGTCTGCAGGAGCCAGAAGCGTCTGTCTCCCTCAGCCAGCTTGAGGCCAGGCAATGCACTTTTTCCATTCCC